>JAOXJP010056746.1:0-15811 GCA_025762735.1 Platanus orientalis | reverse complement strand
AGTTTCCTCAAGATCTTTGGTCTATTCTTGTACATTCTCATGTTTTTCTCTATTTTAATAAAGATTGTTATTCATAAAAAAGTATATGACATTTCCATGGCTGAGTTATTATTGTTGATTTCTATTGAATACTAAATTTAGGCTTGTATCTATATTTCCCATAAGTACTTTGTTATCAAATTCAAATATTCCTTTTTTCCTTTTCTCAACCCACAACCAAGGTTCAAAATGTCAGTGTCGGTGGAAATGTCAGTTCGGCCAACATAAGACATATGTCGGAAGTGTCTGGAAAGAAATATTGTAAAAATTATGGAAACTTAGAAAACATATTATAATCTAACTGCATAAGTAAAGGGGAACAAATAGATTAATTAGGAATGATAGATTATTTTAATACAATTGTATTATAATATTTTTAATAAAAATACACATGCATTTATTAGGATATTGGTACATAATGTTTGGCAAAAATATTATAATTTAATTGGACAAACATAAGGGAACAAGTATATTCTCTTTATTTTCTTCTTTCTTCTCTTCTCCTTCTTCCTCTCCCTTTTTTATTTTATTTAGGATTTATTGTTTTCATATGGTGTTTTAGCATAACAACACAATGTTGACATTAGGCAATAATACATTGTAAAAGGAAAATATTCGCTCAACTTGTCGACATTGTACATCATGTCTACCGAAAATTGATTTTTTATAGTGTAGTCAATATTTCGTGTCGGTATAGGTAAATGTTGTGTCAGTCTTAGTAGACATGGACATATGTTGGGCGAGATATAAGACATTTCGAGACATTTTATACCATGCCCATAACTAGAAGTATTTCTGCTGCTTTATAGCCACGTTGTTTTGGTATCAAAGCTTAGGTTTTAGCATCCATGGCAATCCAAAGTGGTAGAAATCATAGGGAGAAGCTTATAGACAAACAATAAGATGATTTTCTCATCCGGTTACTAGAACATGTGAATAACATGTTTGATCATGTAATGAGATATGGAGAACTATTAGCTCACAAGTGATAGTTAATCCTAGCTCTATGGAACTGATGATTTTTCAGGACAATAGAGTATGGATGGTGATAAATCAGCTTTCGATGGAGATGGCCCAGTGTAACCACATAATCAATTCCTGGAACTACTTAAGGAGTTGCAAGTGGTAGCCACCCCATTCCTTGAGCCTTTATGATCGTGGTTGTGCAAGAGATGTTAGATCAAGGTAGACTTTAACTATATTAATGATGTAGGCAATATTACCAAAAAGATTGGGGTAAATTTTTCAGATTGCCAGGAGTTAAAGTAGCCAATTGCCAAGACTCTCATTAGGAAGGGGGATGGAACAAACCTCTTAGAAGGAACCTTAATGATTGGGAGATTGATGAAATGACTCATTGATGCAGAATAACCTATTAAAAGGCTGCTAACTTGCAGGTTATGGGCCCACAATGAATCTCACAATGATCTGGGAACTAGTTAGGGTTTTTGGAATAAGCTCTAAAGGTTTCAGGAAGAAATTAGGGTTGTTTCTAAAACCTTTGGAAATTACAAAAGAGTAATAGTGATAAGAAGAAGGGAAATCAGATAACAAAGTTAGGAAGAATTGAATTAAAAAAAGCGAAGAAAAACTAAGGAAAATGGCTAGAAAGGCAATTCAGTAAATTTTTAGGTAGACCCAAGAAATTACAAAATACCCCTGGTCTTGCATAAATTTTTTTAAATACTTTATAAGGTGATTTTTGACGTATATGAAGAGTATGTATACTACATTTCAGGTTATTCCAAGATTTCTAGTTATATGAAATTATATAAAAATTCGGGCCACCCATACTTAAATCTAGAAACTAGAAATTAACCAATGAAATATGGATAAAGAACTATGGAAAAATCAAAGGTGAAATTCAGAAAACCTAAATGGATAGCGAGTAGATTTATGGGGAAATAAAACCCCAAAAGAAAATCAACCAAAATTGATTCTTGAAAGGGATTTACAGGTTTATTGATCAACAAAACACCAAAACATCAAGTTTAAAAGAAGGAGAAAGATAAAGTATGAGAAGAGAAAGAACAAAGGAGAAGATGTACCTGGGTGTGAGGAAGTCCCTACCTCACAATCTTGGAAAGTCCTTGACCCAGATTTCAAGCTTAGGCAAGAGCTTGAGACAAACCAATTGCAAGTTTGAAGAGGAAAGCCACAACTGTGGGTTTTTGAAAATATTCTTTATTCATTCAATCATTCATTAATAAAAGTATGAGTTACAAGCATTTATATAGACTATACATGCCAATTTTTCCAAATCCCACTTCTAGACTTCCTTAAGAAAAAAAAAAACTCTAAAATAACTAAATCTCGTAATAAAGTGATACCCTGCCAGTATTTTGACCATAACTTTCCCAAATCACATCGGATTCTCATGACTTGATCTCATTGGAAAGGTAACTGAATAACCTTTCAAATGACACCAAAATTAGCCCAAACGGATAAGTTTTAACCCTTCAAAATAAGGTCGAAAGAAAAGTGACGGGACTAAAACTTTGACAGACTCTTAATTACATAAGGACTCTAAAATAAATTTAAAAGAAATAAAGGATAATGTCTATCATTAAATCCTAATAAAATTCGAACTCAAACTAAAGATAATGTTGTTTCAACATGCGCCACACAATCTTTCTTTGTTGCTATGCATGTGGGGTTCACTTTAGTCACGATGTCCGCATCACTCATCTTCTTGGGCTCATGGAAAATATGCACTTAAGAAGTGATGTGGATGACTTCAGGAGAAGGACTCTTTCGCATAATGGAGTTTTCTCGGTGAGATCTTGTACCCATCTCTTTGGGGATGGAAGTGTTCCCTCTTACCTTTGGAAGACAGTATGGAGTTTAAGAATTCCTTCCAAAGTGTTATTTTTTTACATGGACTGCATGCAAGGAAAGGCTGCCAACAATTGATTTCTCTAGAGGTGAGTTTTGATACTCCCAAACATGTGCCACTTATGCTCGTGAAGTAGATTTCTAGTGTTTGTAAAAATAAAAAGAGAAAGAAGAGGCAAAAGAAGAAGAAGTAAAAAGGGGGGAAATCGTATGGAGAGAGTATGTGAGTCTCTCTTATACGTAATGTGTACATCTAAAATCAAAAGAATACAAGAGATACTTTTGGGTATTTACAAGTATACCCTTTACATACCAAAGAATTATATACCCTCACATATTGTACCCACATACATCTATACATACACTCAAATACCTCAACACCCCCTCTTAAGCTGGTATGTAAATATTGTTCATACCAAGGTTGCCAATAATCCTATTAAAGTGAGGACTACTCAGCCCCTTGGTGAACACATTGGCCAATTGATCTTTAGTCTTCACGAAAGGAATGCATATTTGTTTGGTTTGCAACTTTCCTTGAAGAAGTGTCTATCAACTCAATCTTTTTTACTCTATCATGCTGAACGACATCGTGAGCAATGCTAATTACAGCCTTACTGTCGCAATATAGTCCCATAGGGCGTTGAAAGTTGAATCCCAACTCTTTAAAGAAGCCATGTATCCATAGTATCTCACAAATCCCATGTGCCATGGCTCGAAATTCTGCCTCTGCAGTTGATCGGGCTACAACTGGTTGCTTCTTTCTATGCTAAGAGATTAGGTTACCTCCTACAAAGATACAGTAACCTGAAGTGGACCTCCTATCAGTCACAAAACTTGCTCAATTTGCGTCGTTAAAGGCCTCTACTTGAAGATCACGTCTCCTATGATATAAGGGTCCTTCACCTGGATTCTTCTTCAAATAACAAATGATGCGATATGCAACCTCAAGGTGCTTGGTTGTGAGAGCATGCATAAACTTACTAACCACTCCCACTGCATAAGAGATATCTAGTCTAGTCAAGGTCAAATCGATAAGCTTCCCCACTAATCTTTGATAGTACCAAATATCATTAAGTGGGTGGCCCTCATCTCCATGTTGATGGTGATTAGACTCAATGGGGGTGTCACAAGCTTAATACCTCAACATTCTAGAGTCCTGAAGGACATTTAACACATATTTGCGCTGAGATAGAAAGAGGCCATCGTTGGATCTAGCAACTTCAATTCCAAGTATCTTAGGAGCCCCAAATCCTGATCTCAAACTCCTTTGAGAGTCATGCAGAACCCGCTTACAATGTATATAAAAGAGCTAAGATTGCTTTTGTTTTTGGGGGGTTAACTTTAAAGAGTATGGGTGTATTCTTTTGTGGATATGAAAAGAGGATGGGGAAATATTATTAGAGATCTTCCTATCTTGTAAGCCTTTTGGCTGTTGGTTTTTTGGGGATATCTTGTCCCTTGATTAATGAATTTTTCTCTTATAACAAAAAAAGTTCTAGATTTTATGTGCCTTCAATGATTATTTTGAGTGGTATGACATGACAGATGATAGGGAAGTCCAGTTCACAAAATGACATGCTATGATAGTAGAGGAATGTTGTAGATTGTCTTCGTAGGTTTGGAAAACTTTCAATTGTCCAATGGGAAATATGAAATCTGAGCTTAAGGAGAAATGTCTGCTTCCGAATTATTAAAACAGCCTCTATATCAGTTAGTTGCTTTTCGATAGGGGAGTATGTTGTTGACTAAAATATGTGGAGTGATTTGTGGAGCTTGCAATATAGTGTCGGGTTTCTGAAGATGAGTGGTACAGCTTATTCCGATTCAATACCAGTCTCTGGGGAGAGATTGTGAAGGGATGACTATACAGTCATATGGCATAGATGAGACATTTTTGATAGTCCAAAAGATTGAGCAGTAGTTGAGGTAGACTTTGAGCCAATGATTTGGGTCTCAATCCAGAGGGACAGCAGCCCCGTAGGTTATAAAGATGGGATCACCAGTAGGGACAGCCACTACAAATGCACACGCTGCAAGGCTAAGTATTTCTAATCCTATGCAGTAAGAAGATGTAAAGGTAAAGCTGTTATTGGGGAGACTTCAATATCTGGTGGTGATGAGGTAAACACTTTAAATTCCAGGGAAAAGGCCATTATGCAGCTCAATGACCTTAGAGGAATCTTTTATTTTTATTTTTATGGATCTTGGAGTAATTTTTATTGTAGTGTAGAAGATCAACCTGTCCTTGTCCATGATTCCATGTATGTACAGAGGTAATGGTGAGGAGGATTATTTCTTCTTGAATTTGGTTTGCCATATTTACCCCACGTCAAGGGAGAAGAATAGTGAAGATTGGTTGTGTCCTAAAATTTTCACATGCAAGTTCGATGTGGGAATAAGGTGTACAAGCTGATTTTTGATAGTGGGAGCAGTATGAATATGGTTTTGCACTGGAATCATCAACAACCTTCAACTTGCTTATGGAGAAGCATCCAAAATCCTATGAGTTAGCATGGGTTATTGATACCTCTCTTATTATTCCAACTTCCTATGAAGGTCACACACATTCTGCTCTGGTGACCATGGCTATATTACATAACAAGCTAGTACTTACTTTTAAATAACAATAAGAAGGTTATTCTCAGGCCAATGAACATAGAAGCTACAGGAAGTTGCAAAAGAGAAAGAGCATAATGGGGCTCAATCAAATGAAGATCTCTAGTATGTTTACTATGAGATGTATTGAAATTGAAAATACATAGGAGGATGTTAATCTACCATATTGACATGTGAGGCAAAAGGAGATGACTTGTCAAACTATTCAATTGTCTCCTAATTCTAAGCCTAAGAGAATGATTTTGGATGTTCTTTCTTTTTTTTTTTTTTTTTTGACAAGTAAAAGATATCGTTAAGCCATCCCCAAACTCTGTACTAGAGAAATACAACCAAAAAAAAAAAAAAAAAAACAAAAGCAATAACAACGGCAGCTGAAAAAAAAAAAACACCCATGCCTATTTAGATTTTGGATGTTCTTGATAGACAAGTGATCTGTATAGCATGGATAAAAAAAGTGGGATCAGGCTCGGGATCGGACGTTGCCGATCCTGTTTCGATCCATTGTGGATTGCCCGGTGCACAATTTGATGTAGGCTGAGACTTTGCAAGGGATGGTTAAACCCAAAGGATTCAACCAAGATAAGGGGCATAGTCCCATGATGCCACTCGATGCTACTAATCCTAGACGTCATTCGACGCGACTAAGCCATACCCCTGATTGATAAGAGGAATCACTTAATTCCAAAGCAAGATACACTTGCAAACAATATTCTAAAGAATCTGATCCAACTTCTTTAATTCTAATTTGGTGATAACCACTTTGTGGGTCAATGATGCGCACATGGAGGCAAGGTGGGACCCACACATGGCTTTGGTTAGATCCACAAATGAAGACACACACGAAAGTGATGTAGGACAAATCAGCAAGGAGCAGGGGCTGATTCTCTGAGGATTTTTTTTTATAGAAAAGGAGAATGAAGACAAAAAAATAGAAGAAGGAGAGGTCGTTGGATTTAGGGAAGAGGTCAGAGAGATGGGATGAGAAAATAAAAGAAAGAGAAGAGGGATGAGAGCTTATTTCCTCACGTGAAGGAGAGAAAATAGAGGAGATACCTGGGTCACAACCCAAAAGAACACCACATGTGTTGCTTCATTTAATTCATCATCAAAAACTGAAATTTTTTTTATATTCGTTTGGCCTTTATAGGCTTACAATGTTTACAAAAGAGAAGACTTCTAAATCTTTTAAAATCCCTAAACATTAAGATCAAATTTTCTAGACAAACAAATCCCAACTTTCCTAAACTTCTTAGTAATTAATGATTCCCCAAAATATCAAAGACTCTAAGAATAAAATTCCTAAACTCTAGGATTCTTTGGGCTTGCTAATTTGGCCTAGTGTGCTCCTCTTTATTGATTTAAGATATGCTCTAAAATATTCTATAAAGAAGGCAATCAACTGACTGTTATGGGCCCGGGCCCCACAAGAATCAAATAAAAATCTTCCAAAACTTGAGAAGATTAGGGGCTATCGTCCAGCTGTACCTGGGCCCACTTTGACTTTTTAAAAGAGTCCAAAACTAACCTAAAGACTGTGCTATACAACTAACACTCTTAAAGTACTTATAAAATTTCAAAATAGCCCAAAACTAATCCCAATTACAAGTAAACTCTTGGTCCTTAAGGCCTTATTACAAAAGACACTTTTTGCTAATAAATTTTTAACAAACACCCTAAAAAAATAGAAAATTAATTCCTAACTACTAGACACATCACTGGGGAACTGTCCATGGTCTTCCAGATTTTTCTTTGCATAAAATGCTCCCGCATCAGAAAGAACATGGAGGAACACATGGAGACACATGATGGATTCTTTGAGTTATTTTGGAGTCATTTTATTAGAGTTTATTGTGTTATTTTATAGTTTATTAACTATTAGGAGTTAGGACATTTTAGGAATTATCATTTTTGTCTTTGGTCAATTTTGTAAAACACCTATTTGAAGAGAAATAGGGCTGGTCGACCACTACAGCAAGAGCCTACGTTTTGGTCTTTCTATTAGGTATTTAGCAAGTCTTTTTAATAAGTTTTAGAATAGGGTACTTGTTTTTTTTGAAAGTTCTAAATATTTGAATTTTTGAATATGGAAAAGGGGGAAACCCTAGTCCAATTGTGGGTTATAAAAGAATCCCTCACCTTATTTTTTTAATGAAGATTTTGAATAAAAAAATACTGTTTCTCTCTATACGAGTGAGATTCTCGTCAAGGTTTTTGTACCTAATCTTGAACCCTAGGAGGCTAGGATGGTGATGTCCAAGGGCTGGTGAGGTAGGTTACCCTCAACCAGGTACTTATCTTCTATCCTTTAGTCTTCTTCTTTATTGTTCTTTACTGTTTCTGCAACCAGCCATTAAAAGAGCCATTAAAGGACTTTGAAATCCCTTCAGAAGTCATCTTTCTAATGTGTTCTTGACACCCCAACCTTACAACCTTTCTTTTCTTTATTCCCTTGCTATTTTCTCCTGTTAGACCTAAGATAAGTTCTTCCCAGACCTTGCGGCAGTCCCAAAATATGAATTCTTTGATGTGTTTTCACTTTTAATCTCAGAATCCTGTCGTTGGGACTTGTAGCCACTATATAAAACCCCTCATAATTATTCCCTGTTGTCTAACCCAACTCCTAGGCCCAATACACCTGGATACAGAACCCGAAGCTGTTTCAGATCTGTCCTTGATCTTCAAAATAGAAAACCACGCCTTGTGGGTTGTCGGCAGGTTTCTATGGACTTATTAAACGCTGGCGGCACCACCTGGGCATACTTCTAGATCTGTTTCAGACCTTTAAATTTGAACCAGGTCCTTCTGTGAGTATTAGAGTGTCTCTACAGATTTTCCTTCTGATGTATACTCTTATGGGCAACCCAGAGTCTAGACACCTCATAACTCTGCAGCCGTCTCCCTCATTCATCCTATCCTTCTTTAATCTGAAGAATAAAGCAGCAGATCCTCTGTGATTCCTCCCTATTTTCTCCTGAACTCAGTAGCCTATCAGCCCTTTAAAATCTGTTAAAATAACTCTCCAGAACTCTTGATTTAATCCTTGTTTTATACCCCTGTTTTTGGTTCTAAATAAATCTAACAATTAGTTCTGGCTCATCTCATGAAGACTCTCCTAAAGCTCTCTGTGTGTGTGCCCGTCATGTACTGCAGAAACCATACAAATAAACCCAGTTATATCCCTGGTTTCAGCCTTATAGCCTGTTACTCCTGCTCCTTATTCTGCCCCAAAATAGTTTAAGCTCATTTATCTGAGGTCCAATGTGAGAACTTTACTACTTAACCAGATCAGTGGTTGATCTCTGTTTACAGCGATGAGTTTGAACCTGTAATCTAACTTTCTGCCCAACCAAAGCTCAGTTCTCAGCCGCAAGATCAACTCTTTGGTTGCTGTTTTGACCTCCCAAGGTACCTGGCTATAACCCTATATAGCTTGATGTTTTTAAATCAGACTCACTAGGCGGTGCTGCAGCAGTCAATCTTATAAAAGACCTTAGCACCAGCCAACACATCAAGCATATCATCAAGCCGGGGAATGGGAAACCTATACTTCAGAGTTATCTTATTTACAACTTTACTATCAATGCACATTCTCCATGTTCCATCATTTTTTGGAGTTAAAAGTGTTGGAACAGCACAAGGACTAAGAGCATAGTTACTAAACCCGGACCGGACCGATAACCTGGCGAACTGGCACCTCAACCGGTTCAGGTATCTCATTAGATCGTTTATGCATTGGACCCATCCAAACCCAGTAAAAGCCGCTGTTTTTTTACATTGAACCGTCCAAGCCGGCCGGGTTTTGTTTCTTTACTAAGGGAGGGCAGCATGCCAGAGATCGTTCGTAACCCAAAAGTCGAAAAAAACAGAAAACGGTAAGTTGTTCTGCAACACGTAACCTCTTCGGTGTCGCCTTCAGCGTTTAGTCTTCTCTTGAATTCCAGAACCCAAACAGAATTTGAATTTCCACTCTTTTATGGCTTCTTTTATTGCTATTATGCACAATTAGGGTTTCGTTCACATCACACTCACAGCCTCACACAAACACATCATAGGTATGCTCTCGGCTGCTCCCTGTCTCTCTCTAACTCATGTCTCCTCTCCTCCCTCTCCATCTCTCTCTCTAGTTGTTAGAGATGATGAGAGGTGAGAAAAGGGTTTCGCTTTTGGTCTTAAAGGGTTGTTGAGGGAGATGAGGGGTTGTTAAGGTTGTTGAAAATTGGAATAGAAGGGAGGGAAAAGAAGGTTAACCGTCGTGAGTTTGGTAGTGACGTGTGAAAGCGACTTGTGCATAGAAACAACAACGGGAGTCTCCACCATCCACCCATCGTATCTATATTCTTTACTCTCTCATCCTCCCTATCTTTCTCTCTCTCTAGTCACTGCCCCTCTCAATCTCTCCCGTTTGAGTTGTCTCTCGCTCTCTCTCACTCTCGTTGCTCGACTACCCCTCTTAATCTCTCTCTCTTTGCCCCTCTCAATTTTTCTTCCTATTTATTTAGTATTTTTTATTTTTATAAAATATTTTTAGTTGGCTCCGCGGTTCGACTTATGACCCACTGATTGAACTAGTGACCTGGTGACCCAAGCTATCAGCTAGGTCAATGTCCGGTCCGGGTTTAATAACTATGACTAAGAGACTCGTTAATCAATCCCTTATTCACCAAATCCTCAACTTGTTTTTGCAATTCAGCATGTTCACTATGAGACATTCTATAATGAGGTAAGTTAGGAAGTATAGTAACTGGAATGAAGTCAATCTGATGTTGAATGTCACGGAGTGAGACAAACCAACTGGAAGTTCATCTAGAGCTAAGCTTTTAAATTTGTCCAGCAAGTTTGAAACTTTAATCGGAGTCTCCTTAACAACTTCTTCACTCTTTCCCACAACAACCAAAGCATACGCTAATTTGGCTACTTAATTGCACATTGGTGGGAACATCTTTAATGAATTTAGTATATACCTCAGTCCATTTTTGATAAGAATGTAAGTATTCTTCCTTCCATCATGGTGAACATGTCTATCGAATTGCAAAGGCCTGTCAAGGAGTAAATGACAAGCATCCATGGGAAGAACATCAAAGTAGACTTCATCTTCATACATTCCAATGGAAAATTTTAGTTAGCATCTATGTGTTACCATGATCTCTCCTCCTTTCTTAAACCAAGACACCTTGTACAGCTTCGGATGGCGTTCACAAGAAAGCTTCAACTTGTCAACCATTACCTTGGACACCATATTTTTACAACTTCTAAAGTCAATCATCGAAACACACTTCTTTCCATAAGAAATGCAATAAGTTCTAAAAATATTGTCTCAACCATTAATCATCTTCTTTGACAGTCATGACATGCCAGATTACTAGACTTTCAGTATCATAATCAGCTATCACAATGCTTTTCTTTCAAGTCTCCTTCGGGTTCTTCGTTATAAGTTGGCCTTTTCTCCTCCTCTTGCTTATCTTCTACTAGATGCAGTTCAGCCTTCTTAGGACATTCGTAAGACCTATGTTCTGCTTCACCACTAAAACATGTGTTAGAGGATGAAACAACCTTTTGACTCTCCTTACTTCATTCCTCATTTTGTGGGTTTGGGTGGTTAGAGGTGGGTACAATGCCCTTCTTAGCTTTTTCCTTTGTTACCTTTGAACTTTTTGCCTTTCAGTATGAACTCCACTTCATTTTTTTCTTTGCCTTCAACGCCATTTGATATGCCCCCTCAAGAGAATGGAGAGAATGCATCATAAGTAAATCTTTCATGCTATACTTCAATCCGCTCACATATCTCACCACAACCTGATCATCAGATTCATGCAGGTTGACACAACTCATAAGCTTGTAAAATTGTTCTGTATAATCTGCCATGGATTGATCAACACGGTGGAACTTGTGGTACAGTGTTTGAGAATAATCAAAGGGAAAAAACTTTTCATCCAATTTCAACTTCATTTTAGCCCATGTGTTGATTCTTGGAATTCCTCTTTGATCTCTGCTACGTTGATATTGTTGCCATCAAATTAGAGCATGACCCTTTAATTTCGTAGCCACAAATTGAACCTTCCTTTCATTAGAAAGATCCTTCCATTCAAAGAAAGCTTTTAAGGATGCTATCCAATCACAATACTCATCAACATCAAGTTTCCCTTCAAAGTCTGCAACATGTACTTGGATACTTTGATCTGAACTTTTCAATGCTCGAGCCAAACGATCCATAAATTTTTTAGTTTTGGAGTAGAACTAGAAGAAGATGAACATCTATCACTAGCATAGTCTCTATCGCGAAAAATTGTACTTCCTCTCCCTTGAGTTTGAGTTGGTGAGTTTGGAAGCTAATGAAGGAGTTCATTCATCATTTGATGAAAAGCTTGATTGGATTGCCTTAACTCAGCAAGTTCTGCTTGCATATCACCATTCTCTGTGTTCTTTCGATGTCATGGAGCCTTCTTAAACTAAGATAATAGAATCTTGCAACTCTTTGGCAGATTGACCTTTGCACAGTAAATTACTAATATCTTCCTTTAGAAAATTTAGAATGACGACTTTTTTTGTTGTTGTTGGAAACTAGACTAATAGAGCTTTCCAATGGTATATAGCTTGCTTAGTGGAACTACATGTGTAGGTACAAAATCGAATAAAATGATGAACGACTTCTTAGAAATTGAAAAGTCACACGGGTAGAACTTAAACTTCACAATAGGAAAATTTGTTTTGGTACCACTTTAATGCAGGTTGAAACCAGCAAGGGGTGGTTAAATCTAAAGGATTCAACCAAGATAAGGGAGATAGTCTTGGGATGCTACTCAATCGGGGGTAGTGTATGTCATTCGACGCTACCAATCACGGATGCCACTCGATTTGATCAAGTCACACGCTTAATTGACAAGAGGATTCACTTTACTCCAAAGCAAGACACACTTGCAAACAATATTCTAAATCCAAATCACTCTCTATCTCTGTTCATTTCTCATTGATATTTATAGAGAATTAGAAAATTTGAGCAGCAAGACTGACAATAAATGTTAGCAACTTCTAATGCAAACTACAACTTGCTAGACTACAAACACTAATATCAAAACACGGATAACTAGGCTACTTTTACTAGTAAAAGTATGACATAAATACCTTTGACTAACACAAATAACAATGATAGGGCATTTGGACACTCAATTAAATGACACATGTTGTCCACACAAGCAAACATGTCATCCACATGGCTGCCACATAAGTTGATGCTATGCTCTTGCATCATGATTGGCCAAAATATATATATAAAAAAGCTTTTACGCATGTTGCATTGTTCGATCCTTGCAACGATCCTTTGAAAATATTAGTTTATCCTTTGTTAAGGCCGATCCGAGCCTGGAATCGGGATCGGGGACCGGCGATCACGTCCAATCCCAGGCTGGATTGGCCAATCGTTCGAACAATGCTCTATAGGGAATGGTGCGTCTCAAAAGTTCTTTTTTGTTGAAAGGATGCCATATCTTAAGGTTTTAGGATCATTGCAGCTGAATTACAGAAAATTAATCCCATATTATTGAGCGAAATAGACAAGCAACTCGCTGGAGTCGGGTTTTTTTTTAATCCTCAAAGTTGGGAAAATTAGTATTGATCATAGTCATTCTAGGAAGATTTCCACCATGGACTCTCTTTGGAGGAAAGGTTTCTATTTGCCCAACATTTTCCTCCTATGCTATAGTGAGAGTGAATCGTTGTCTCATCTCCTTCTCCATTACCCTTTCTCTTGGGAGATTTGGTGTGGCTTGGCTAGGGATTTTGGGACGACTTTTATTGCTTCCCCGAACATCAGGGGCTTGGTGGGAGGTTGGTCAAACCCAACGCTAAGTTGCTTTGGTAAGCAGATTTGGAGGTTAGTGTCGTCGGCAGTGTGCTGGGTGATTTGGTTTGAGAGGAACACCTGCGTTTTCAAGGGCCATTCGGAGCTGGCCTAACAAATATATAGGAGAGCCAAAGACTTTATCATGTTTTGGGCCCGTAGATGTAAGGGTTATGAAGGTTTGCCGGAAGGGGCCTTAGTGAGGAATTGGGTAAATACAATTGGGGTGCATGATCCTTGAGTGGTTTTTGTGTGTTTGTTTATAGTGGGGTTCAGGCCTTTTTCCTTGCTCTTGTTTTGGGGATCTCTTATCCTCGGCCCTGGTTTTCTTCCTTTTTTTAGTAATAAAAATTTTCTTTAATAAAAAATAAAATAAAAAAATCTAGAATAAAGGTTCTCAGAGTTTTACTTAGTGCAGCGGGGTGCCCACAGAGATGTTAGTGGACCAATTGATGTTATATATGAATTTAGGAGGTCCAAGAACACCTTGCGATTGGAGTGTGGTGGTTAGAGTCCTTTTAGATTTAATTGTTTTTCAAAATCTACCATGCATTCCATGTAGGCATATTTTTGAAAATTTTGGTTTAGTTATAGATTGAATTCACTTAGTTTAGAGGGTTTTGTTTAATTTTAAATAGAGTGGGTTTTTCTATTAGTAGAGCCTCTAATTTTTATTTATTTATTTTTAAAGATGCAATTTTATTCAAGCAAAAAAGAATAGAAACATGAGGAAACAAAATGTTTGCCAGGGAGGTGAATAGGCAAAGAGACAAAAAAAAAAAAAAAAAAAAAGGGAAAAGGGAAAACAAAAGCAAAACTAAACACATCTCAAAAGTTCTTCCTCTTCCTCATATTTTCTTTGGAATTTATCGTTTTTCATATGATTTTTTAGCATACTAACACAGTGTTGACATTTTTTTTGAGCGATTAACAAGAAAACTTTATTAAAAAGAGCAAAAGAAATAGAAAAACATCACCAAGGAGGTGAATACAACAACAACAACAACAACGACAACAAACAACCTTATCCCAACTATTTGGGGTCGGCTAAGGAGGTGAATACAACAATGCAAGGAAAAAGCGAAAGACATAAAACAACCACAAGCAAACACAAATTACAACACTTCACACCAAAATGAATACCACTCCCTCTCTTCAAAGTCTCAAATAAGACTCTATACATGGATATATAAAGCTCCTCAAGAATCCTACTCTTTCCCTCAAAGATCCTATGGTTCCTCTCCTTTTAAAGACCCCAATAGATGACCTTTGGAAGGGGAGAGCAAATAGAAGCAGGGAAACCTTCATAGTCAGATATCCACCAACACAATGTCGACATTAGGCAATAATACACTGCAAAAGGGAAATATTCATTCAACATGTTGACATTGTACATCATGTCGACTGAAAATTGAAGTTTTATAGTGTAGTTAATGTTTTGTGTCGGTCTTGATAGACAGACATTTTGAGACATTTGATTTCATGGTTTTCATAGGGTTGGAATTGCAAGCTCGTCATGTGATAGCCTTAAAAAGGTCTTTTATATGTTTTTTAAAGTTAGTTGAATGAATAGTTTTGCTTTATGCTGTTTTTGCCTTGGAGTAATCCCAAGTCTTGAAAGTGTCGGGCTGATTCCTTCAACATTGCGAGGTGCTAATTCCTCGCAAAACCTTTAGGTGTTGATTTTTAGAGTCTCCTGTGGTTTTGATTCCATTGGTTAATATATCTCCCTTCTCACCCCCCTCTCTCTCTCTCTATATATATATATATAATTTGTTTAGCTGCTAGATTCCATTATTTCTTTAAATCATAAATTGTATTGAGTTGCTGATATTTATAAGTTCTGCATCAATCATACTTACCAGAGCGAGAAGCGAAAGTAGGAAGCGAGACTCAATAAATTCTTGCGAAACGAGAAGCGAAAACAATAATAAAGTATATACAAATAAGTTACAATCAATAATTTCAACTACAATACAATAAAGTGAATAAACTTAATTAAGTATTAAAAAACCTAAAAGCTATACTATGTAAGTAACAAAGAATTATGACATATAAATCAACATGCAAACCGCATGTCATATGACCAGCCATACCTTAGATTTTACCATACATAATTTTTTTTTTGTTGATGACTAACATCTTTGAGTCAAACTATAGAAGACCTTATATAAAAACCAGATTTCAATCTCTTTTATTAGGTAGGAATAAAATAATATAAACAATAAATTCTTTTTTTTCTACAAAATCATTATTAAATCTCATAGATAATATGTTATTCAATGCCAACAGCATAAGATTTACAATTAATAAATTACATCATTGTTTTTCTCATGCTATTTTCTAGTCGACTCTCTAGACGTTTCTACTTGCTTCTCTAGAGGCTTCCACTCATTTTCTTAAATAGCTTCCACTCGCTTCATCGTGCTTCCCACTACTTGGGGAAGTGGAATGAAATTAGCTTCCCTGCAACTATGACATCAATAC
>JAOXJP010056735.1:0-15811 GCA_025762735.1 Platanus orientalis | reverse complement strand
TATATATATATATATATATATATACGGTAAGCATCTCATCTCCTCTTTCTCCCTCATCGCTACTCTCTCTCTCTCATTGTCTTGTTCGGTTTTTTGTTTCTTCTCCCCAAGGGTCATCGTAGAGTCACAGCCGTTAGTTTTTTTTGCTACTCATCTCTCTAGGGAAAATCCATTTATGGGTTGAAATTCAACTATGAAAATTTTGAATTAAACCATGAAAGAAAGGGAATGCTATCAATGGCCAATTCTGACTCTAATACTAATGGATCTCAATTCTTTATAACTACCACTTGAACTTCCCATCTAAACGGGAAAAATGTTGTATTTGGAAAGGTATTACAGGCATGGGAGTGGTTCATTCCATTGAGCATGTTACTACTAGTGATGGTGATTGACCATGTTGTGGCAAAACAACACACTGGAACAAAATACAGATCGGATTCAAGTATGTAATGCACATGAAGCAATGTGAGAAAACAATAAATAGAAAAGAACAATCACACAACACAATATTTAATGTGGTTCGATAAACCTACCTACATCCACGAGTAAAGACGATCAAGAACTTCCACTAAAATATAAAAAAAAAAAAAAAAAAGATATTACAAAACGTACAACAACGAGTTCTCAAAACTAAAAGGTGAAATCCTAAGGAAAAACCCAAAAAAGAACTTCCCAACACCAAATACGTTCTTGCCTCTCATTGAGTCTCTCTTTCCCACACCATAAAAAACCATAAAATAAACCTTATATAGCAAACCCATGAAACCCTATTTTCTAATTTGAGTTAAAACCCAAAAATACCCACACTTTCCCAAAATTACATTTTTTGGGTTGTGCATGTGATTCAAGACGCCGACTCAACAAATCTCCACCTTGGCTTGAATTCAACAAACCAAACTGATTGAAGTTCATTGATCATCTTCTCCATCAAACCCCGAAAGGTACACAATTAGTTCTCTTTCAAACTGATAAAGTCCAAGCCACCCTTGAACTCAATCACCAAACCCGGTGTTGTTGACATATCTACTGACTCGTCAACACTAAATGCATCCACAACAAACATCTTCTAAACCATCTCTGATTAGAAGGCTAGCATCTAAGTTGGGCACACATTCATGTTGTTGAACTTCTGAAACCTGAATGGGGTCTGAAACAGCATCCTCAAGTCCCAACGAAATAGGAGTACCACACTCCAACTCCACCTTCAACTGAACACCCGAATCTCCGTCTTCTATAACCTACTTGCTTGGACTCAGCAAAGTAGAATCACCAAAAGTAACACCTGCATATTTCTTTCCATGAGCACACTGCTCATAAAACCTAAACTTCTCATCATTAATCAAACCACTCCACATGCTCAAATTTGTCAAACCTCTTACATAAATGCGATTCATTCACTTATGCCACAACTATGTACAGAGTATACTTGAACATGGTGTAAAAATACAAAACTGTTCCACCTTGAACGGTGTTCCCGAGCAACACATAAAGGTTTCCAACCTTTTTTGCTTCCAAAATAACCCAAGCACTTTGAAGAATCCTCATTGATTCGTTTTTCACAAATGTTAAACACCCTCTAGAATCCAGCTCACCTAAAGAAATAAGGTTCCTCTTCAAATCAGGAACATGTTAAACACCTGTCAATGTTCTTAGAACTCCATCATGCATCTTGATTTTAACTATATTTATCCCCAAAATCTTGCATAGCATACCATTACCCATCAAGAAAACTTCACCTTTAATGGACTTGTAAGTAGAAAACGCATCCTTATTAAGACACATATGATAAGGACAACCTAAATAAAAAACCCAAACGTCTTGAAAGCCATCATCACCAATGGTGACAAACAGAACCATGTCATCATCTAAATCTTCTTCCGCAATGTCAAATGCATCTGAGAATTTAACATTCTTCTTCTTTTCTTTTCTTTGAGATTAAGACAATTAGCCTTAATGTACACTTTCTTATAGAAATAGTGATACTCAAAATCCTGATGGAATCTACCAAATCCCTTTCCCTCTATCTTCCCACGAGCAACCAGACCCTCAACCTTAACCTAAACTTCATCAACAAAGCTCATTTTTTCTCATCTCATTTAAAAGAATTGTTGGAGTAGCCTCCTCTAAATCAATAGAATTTTCCCATAGAGTAGAGTTGTCACGAGATGATCATATGATGAAGGAAGCAAAGACCAAAGGATTAGGTCTTTATATTCTTCCTCAATCTTTGACCCAATACTTATCAACTGACAAATAATCTTATTAAATTCATTAAGATGTTCAGAAATACTTATACATTCTCGCATCTACAAGGTATAGAGTTTCTGCTTGAAGTAGAGACGATTCATATGGGATTTCGAAATGTAAAGACTTTCAAGCTTTAACCAAAGCTTAACTATAGAATTTTCATTCAGAATATTATGCAACACCTAATCCACAAAGCACAAATGGATCACACTCCTAACCTTCAAGCTATGATCTCTTACCTACAAACACACCATATTAAAAGATTATAACCCTATCATACTTAAACACCATCTTAAATCCATGTTTTATGAAAAGTAACCCAGATACCAAGTTCTTCCTGATATATGAAACATGCTAGACTTCTATGAGGATAACAGTTTTCCTAGAGGTAAACTACAGTTCCATTGTGTTTTTCCCAATTACCTTAAAGGATGAGGAGTTCCACATGAAAATGTTCATGCCATCCTCCACTAGTTTGTAAGAGGTAAACAAGTATTTATTTCTGTAAATGTGTCGCGTAGCATCAATGTCAACCCACTAGTCGACTTCCTCTCCCACTACATTGGCTTTAGTGATAACAATTATCATATCATCGTCATGAATCTTTCTATTGTTCTTGTGCTTTTTGTTTTTGTAGTTGTCATCATCACCATACTACTTATGGTGATAAGACTTTAGCCACATGCCCCAACTTTCTACAGCTATAGCAATAAAATTTGTTATTTGACCTCTCAACGAAGCAGAATGGCAAAACAAGAGTCGTGTAGCCGACCCCAAATAGGTGGGATAAGGCTGTTTGTTGTTGTTATTGTTGGGTGTGAAACAACCCTTGGGTTTGGATTCCACTACATGAGCCTTCTCAGTTGGCTTAGTCTTATTATCTTTGTTTCTTGCCAACTCTTCAACTCGCAGATGATGCATTAGGATATTAAGAGCTATGTCATCTATTTCCTGCATCAACTTAGTCTTAAAAATCAACATGTTGACAGGGAAGACAAGATTTAGATTCATCTTTACAGCAATGATTGTGTCAGCAACCTTCCGAAACTCTTTGGCTTGTTCTAAGTCAAACTTATTATACACCATCTTGAACTCTCCATAGTTTTGAATGTGAAATTTCTTGTTGCCCACTGTCTCGCCTTTGTAGACGGTAATTACTGTTTCTCATAGGTCTTTTCCATTTCTAGTCTTCTTCGTAAACTGGTTGAAGAGGCTATCAGAAAGTGTTTCAAGAATGTAATAGTGACCCTAGTAATCAGTAACTCTTCAATCAGAATTGGCTTTAAGGGAATTTTTTATTTTCTCATTCTTGGAAGGGATAAGTGATGGTTCATCGGTCAACACATAAAAGACATCATGTTGTCTTAGAGTGTATTCCATCTTTTCTTATCATCTCTCAAAGTTCTCTATTGAATCGAGTTGATTCAAAATGATTAATCCTAAGAGTAGATATATCTTCAAAATTGTTAGTTTTGTAGTGATGAAAAATTTAACTATAGAATAATTACTATTTACTTTATAAGTTGGTAACAAATGAGGATTAGTTGTGGATGACACAATCCAATCACGACACTTCAATTAGTCGCGGGTCATTAGTTAGTTGCAATCAGCTTCATTCATGACATGCGATTTCAGTCACAGTTCAAACTACAGATTGTGACTTCCTAGTTTTTATTGTTTTCTTCAATCTTGATTTAAGTTAACCGATTCATCCAAGCATAAAAGGCTTTGTTATCACATTTATTGATGAGAATAGAGGTCTCCTAATAAGGTGCAAAGGATTGCAACCAAGCTAACTCTAGGATACAATCTAGTTCAGGTAAAACCTTGTCTCAAGATAATTTTGCTCTGCTGAATTCTCCCTCTACAGAGAGTGCAAATCCAATAAGAGCCTCAGATTAGAAACTTACAACTACATAATTCCAGAGAAAAAACCAAAATTCAAGAGCCAAATACTCTTAAGAGAGAAATTAAAAAGATGAAAATCACAAACAGTATTATGTATCAATCCTCTTTGGAGAAAAAACTCCAAAATATAAGCAACAGCAGTCTCTTCCTCTTTTTTTCTAAGATAAAACCCTAATACAGGTACCAATTTCACAACTCACAAAATATTTCATTTTTATTTTCTTTCATGAGTTATTTATAAAAGAGAATGGGTTGTGCTGCAACCCCAGATTGAGAGTGGGGAAGTGCGGCAACCCTTGCCCACTCCCACACGTCTCCTCCTAAATAGGTAAGTGGGAGTGGCATGGTCGCCGATCCTCTCTCTCTCTCATAATATTCTCTTTCCTATTTTAAAAAAATTTCCAACAACCTCTCCTACAACCTCAAGGCTTAAGGTTTTAGGAGGGACGGTTAATTGCTTCATTTAGATGGTATCAGATCCGATTTTAGGTCGTGGATTTAAGTCTTCCGGTGGATGCAATTATTTTCCCGAGCTCTTTGCGTGCATGTATGCATGGACTCACATCTAGCTCCCCACTTTCATTGTCCAGGCGAGAGTGTTAAAACATATTATCTCTAACCTCTCCTACAACCTTAGGGTTTTAGGAGAGAATGTTAATTAGAATTTCATCCGCATCGAGATCTCCAATACCGAAGCCATAATTGAAAAGAGAGCAGGAGAAAAAAGGGAAAAAAAAAAAAAAAAAGAAAGAATGAAAATAAGAATAAGACGATGAAAGGGAAGAAGCGGGAGATCTGTACCTTTAGGTTTGAATGGATTCACTCTTGAGAAAGAGAAAGAGAATTAACTTTTCCAACGGTCACATCCGGAATGCGGTCTGATATACCTTTCCGACAGGGTTGATATCTGGATTCCGGTGGAGAGGAGCTTTACTCCCATGGATTCCGGTGACGAAAGAGAGAGAGAGAGAGAGACGGGAGGCTAAGATGCTGCTTGCCGTCGTAGTGGAGAAAAAGAAAGAAATGATAAGATGCTCAAGGTTGTGGATTTCAGTAGCTTAAGCTTAAGGAAGCTGTGGCAATTAGCATTAGTAGCTCCATTGGCACCGAGATCTGATACATCATAGATAGCCACGTTGTTGTTCACTTAGAGGACTGTAAGTAAGCTTTCTTTCGGCGTCTATGAACTTTTTCTGTTTTTTAAGTAAAAGCGTCAATGAGCTGGAAAGCTCTCTTTTTCCATTTGCTTCTTGTCTTGTCTGAGTTTACGGAGCGAATCTTATGTACAGGATTTTGTATGTCCTTTCGTGTCCTCTCACCACTGGTTCACAGATGCATTTTTGACTTTGGTGCCCCCATTAAAGGGTGCCATATCAAGTGCACCACAAACTCTTGATGGGACCACTCAAGAAGGGGAATCAAAAACCTCTAAAAAGTGAATTGATTCTGCCCCTTGAGTGGTTCCATAAACAGTGTGGTACATATGATATCATCCCCCATTAAAGAGGGAGGGGTATCCGAGAATGATTGTCTACTTTGAGACAGATCTCTAAAGTGTTTCATTGATTGACACATGATGTGTTTTTTGAATTTAAAGTCTTTTATTTACCACCAAAATTTTCAACCGAGCACTTTTTTTGGGACCCTTTAACCACTTGAAACAACACATGTCTGTTTATAATTCACCATATATATACGGGCTTGGATTATGTGAGGACAAATCTTGTGAGAACCGTGAAAACGGCACCAGAGGGGCTGACACAAAAACAGTCACCTTAACGAATGTTAACCGCTGCTCCTTGTCAAGCGGCAGGCACATCAATGCCGAAAGTGAATATACACCCCTAAAAAAGTGAAAATCACTTTTCAACGTTGATGTGTCTGCCCGTAACAGGGTTTGGCAGTCAGCCTTTGTTAAGGAAAGCCTCATAAACCGATCCCAGAAGAGACTGGCGGTTGAGAGAGGATGACGGAAGGTTTGGGTTCACCTTCACATTTAAAATATTAGACATACCAAAAAAGAAAAAGACCCGATTATTGATGGGTGGAAAAAAATTCTAGAAAGTTGGGACCAGTTATGAAGATTCCATGAATAAGATAAACTCAATTAACTTGGGTAGATCTTATAAAATAAAATAAATTAAAAATTAACTAAGGGTAAAGGGTGATGGCAACTATTATCCCTACCTGTTAACCTTGACCCGTTTTTGCTTTATTGGTTCGGGTTGTTGTTATATATATATTAGTAAGGTTGTTATTTTATGGATTCCCCAAGGATTTGGCGCAACTTTTTAAAGAATGCCCAAGGTCTGTCCTACATAGGGGTGGACACATCAGCACCAAAAAATGAAAAATACCCCATCCAAAAAAAAGTGTAAATCACTTTTCGGCACTGATGTATCCACCCTTATATAGGCAAAACCTTAGGCATTCTTCAAGGAGGTGCACCAAATCTGTGCCGAAACTAATCAATCGGGTTAAGTTTCAGATTCTTCATATTGAGCCCTAACCAAACCACACTCCTTTCTGAAAATAGCCCAGCTAAGCCTACAAGGGTTTGAGTTGTCAGTCCTTAGCCCAACTTAATTTTGGGTTTATATTTTGGTTCGGGATTTCTGTGGGAAATTTTGCTGAACATGGATATAAAGGCTTTATTAATGTCATCAACCCTGTGAATATTGATGGAATGATATTTGTGGATGGGAGCAAAAAGGATCTTCTCCTGCCAACTTATGACCTATTAAGGTCCTGTCTAACAGGTGGCATAACATGATTGGTGGGAAAAAGTAAAAATCATATTTCAAAAGTTGTAATTCACTTTTTCACTCCAAAGATGTGTTGTCATCTGTTAAATAGGACCTTAACAAGTCATAAGCGGTAGGAGAGAATCCTCTGGGACAGGAGAAGATTAGGGGTGGCAATGTTTGACATGACCCATGAACCTGATACAAAATAAGTGGGTTAGGAATGACTTTAAATAGGTTTCAGGTCAAAGTGGCCCGCTTTAACATGATTAATAAATGGATCAAGTATAGTTTGAGCCATATAATAGTCAAAATTGCAGATGGTGTTAGACTTTAAGCTACAGGAAAGGAACATCTCTTAATGGTAACTTATGGTAAATAGCATTATGGCTCTTCCTTTCCATATATATCCATATTACACCTAGTTCTGCCACTTGGATAATTTCTCAATTTTGATAATTATAAAACTCAATTACCAAAATGGCCATTCCTTTACATAAAAGCACATGGATGAAATGATTTTTTTCTCTAAATGCCTATATCCACGCATTACAAAAATGCATGGATTCTTGGTAGCTTCTCAACTAAATTATTTGAGAATTTTATAATAAAAAAAGCAGGGACATTATAGTGATGTTTTATATGAGAGAGAGAGAGAGAGAGAGAGAGAGAGAGAGAGAGATTTGAAAGTCATATGTGGCCCATTAAGGTATTTTGTTGATATAATAGATATACTAGCAAGTTAACTTATGCAAACTTAGGTAAGTAATGTAAGTTAAAACAACAAACTTAAATAAATAATATGAATCTAAAAATAACTTTAAAATATAACATATAAATAAATTAAAAAATGAAATTCAAAAGACAAATTAAATCGATAAGTCAAAATCCAAAACAACCACTTCTCAAATAGTGCAAACAAAGTCACACTAGCCTAAGAATTTATGACAAAAGAGAAAAACAAGAATCAAATAGATGAAGATATGGGGGAAAAGATAAACATTACATAACTTAAAATAAATGAATCACTTATATGAACCACCACTTGCACAAGATATGAAGAGGACTATCACTTCATTCTTGATATTGGTTTGGAGGGCCTTTTCAAAGGAGAATTGTGGAGAAAACTACCTAACATATATATAGAGATGTTAGGAAGAGACTGATGCATAAACCAACATTTAAACATGAAGTTTCTAATGAATTTTCATGAGTATGATGAAGTCATATAGGATTGCATAGGAACTTGGTGAATGAGTATGGGAAAATAGATATGCTTGACTAAGAAAATTTGAAACAAGGGAACGGTAGAGTAGAAATTGATTAGGTACATGAGGATTAAAAAGGGGTTATATAAGAAATAGAAGAAAGTGAAAAAAGAGGGAACAATAAACTAAATGATGATGGATTCCAATGAGATGCAAGTTTTCAAGAAAGTGAAAAATTAGATTTATGGGAAATAAGAAATGAGGTGGAGAAAGAGTGTGGCGGAGTAACATATAGCATCCAAGTGTGCAAATGAGATCCATAATACAATGATAAAAAGAATCCCCAAAAAAAAACATTTATGACCTCAATATATATATACAACAAAAATGGTTTTTAATAGCATTTTAAAAATGTTGTAGTAACATTTATAGACAATGTTTTTGAAACGTTGTTTATGTAATTCAGCAAAAATAATTGCATTTTTGCCATGTCTGACGTTTTAGAAACGCCGTCTAATATATCCCCCATGTTGTGTTCCCTCTCTTATTTCCAGCATTCTCTTTTTTTTCCCGCGTTCTCTCTTCCCACCATGACTGGATCATCGAGCGCCTTTTTATAGTTGTAGACTTCATATTCAAAGGATCGTTTGTTTCCAAGCTTGTAAAGCAATATAGGCTTTCGAGTTTGAACATTTCAAGCATTTCAGGTCAGATCAGAACTTGTTCAATTCAGAGCCATAAGTTACAGCAGCTAGACGATTTGATTCGAGAGTCACTTGCTTAAAAACAATAAGGTATGAATAATGCTCTTTCTGCCTCTATTTCGCTATCATGGAATGTCAATTGAATCGATAAAAGGCTAAACATCTTCTAGTTGTTCTTGTACTATTGTTTACTGAACTTTGAAGATCTAGTGCGAAAACGATTTGTCATCTCAACACCTTTAGAAACTTTTTAGGGTTTGCTTTTGGGAATGTTGAAAGCAACAAAGCTTCCTCAATCCTCGATGAAGTCACCGCCATATCACGATTCATTTTGGTGCAAGAGATTTCGAATCTTTGAATATCTCTGCTTTGTCCCTTTTTTATTTTTTACATTTTTTATTTGTATTAATTTTTTCAAAGTTTTTTCCCTATTTCAAATATGAGGATCAATGAGAACTGTTCGATCTAGAATTTCCTAAATCGTCCTATTCTGGTTCAACGCCCAATGCTTTGATCCATTGAACCAGTCAAAAAGCCCTCACATGCATTTTGTAGTCTTCACTGTGGTTGATTATCATTTGAAAATTTGGTGCACGCCCCTTGATTATCATTTAAATATGATTTTTATTTTTATTATTTGATAAGAGGAGAAATACTTTATTTTATAAAAGAAAAGAAAGGAACGGAGGGACAAGGCATACCCTTGGAATGAAACATGATAGATTTGTAGTACACATTGGTCACTATTGGAGGATAGAGAGACTTATTTTGAAAGACTGAGGGTATATGACTTAGGGCTTTCAATGAGACAAGCTAGGTCGGCTTGTCATGAGCTAAATATGAGTCTTGTTTGAAACTGCAGAGTTGAGCCTGAGTCTCCAATTGAGCTCGTTAACTAAAAGCTAGACTTAAATATCTCATATATAATTGTTTTTTCGAAAGGAATGGGCATCCAAGTATAAGCAAGTTAAAGCTTCTGCAGATTTGGCTGAAATTACTTACAAAGTGTATATATCTAGATGTGCTTCATCAAACCATGGAAGGGGGAATTGGCAGCCGTGTAGGAAACACTGGTGCTGAAGAAAATAAGTTCATTATGTAGTGCTGAAGAAAATATTGTGATTGAATTTTTCTCAGCTGTTGTGGAGTCAAGGGAGTGGTATTTAGCTTCAATTCTAAACTGAGATCACAATAGGATGCTTCTTCACAAGGAATATTTTTGAAAGTGGTGTTTGGCAATGTCTTTCTCAAGCTTCCGTATTATGTATGCTTATCCATGACGGTGGACTCCAGGGCTTCTAAAACTTGGAAACATATATTCAAAGTTGCCCACAGCTGCGTCCATACTCCCCTTGATCAAGATGTGAATGTTTTTCCTTTATGCATGTTCTAGACTTGGAAATCAACAGTGTGTTGAAGATGGATCAATGATTTACCTTGTCAGTTGATTTTTACGGAATCAATGAAGAAGGTGAGTTTTTGTGGAAACATGGTTTCACAATGAAGTGTTGAGGAAAGAGAACACTTAGAAAAATTTTAGCTGTCTATTTTGTGAATTCTAAGCCTAAGGGAAAGGATATACAAGAATGGGTTTAGGGGTCTGGGAAATGCCTTAAGATGTATGAGTAAGAAGGATTTGAGCGTAGAGGTGGTCTCTGCCTCTTATTGCCTCTTCTGAATGTGGTGTGCTCAGAGTTGGGAAAGGGGGAAGAACGAGAATTAATGGTTTGGATTTACTGGTCAATGACTAAACCTCTTGGATTGATGTGAACAGAGATTTATGGGTCTAGGAAGACCTGGATTAGTGTGTTGGGGTTCCCCTTCATGCCTGGATCTGTGTGCAATATCTAGTCATTATGGATAGATGTGACTCTTTCATTGACTTGGATCCAAGAATAGTTGGATGGAGCGATTGGAGTATGCCAGAATCCTAACATGGATGTTTTAAAATGATCATTAATATGTTGTCTGTTGAAGTAAATAGAATTTTATGTCGCTAGGGTGGTCATGGAAGTAGAGGATTCAACATCTATGGTTATCATTTGTATTCTATCATAGGTCTTTTTAGGACAAAGTGGGGGGCATGACTAGGAGGGCTATGAACTACCTCACCTAGTGTATGTCTCTGGAGAAAAGAGACCTGGATTCAATCAGCATAAAAGACTGGTGCTATGAATGCTTTGGTAAGTGTCCATGAAACAACCACTTGTGTTACTTGTATTATGGTCAGTTAGTGGAAGTGTAATTTCTTGTTTTTTTTTTCTTTTTTGGCTGACTTGTTTGTTAAACAGGTTAGAGTCTCTGTTGTGCTAACAAATTCACCTTATCTATTGAACTTGGATTGTAACCATTACATCAATAACAGCAAGGCTCTTAGGGAGGCAATGTGTTTCATGATGGATCCGTCGTTAGCAAGCAAACACCACCAAAATCTGTGGCCCCATGGCTGGATTTCCAGGACAACCAACTCAGATTCAGTTTGTTATGCCAGGTTAGCAATCCATTATTATTTCTAATTGCATGCAATCTTTTCAGTCATAAGCACTCCTCTGGAGAAAAAAATTTCAGTTCTATGGTTGTAATTAAATGAAGAGGTATGGTTGGTCTGTTTTCACAGTTTTATCCACTTAGTAGTTCAAAAGATTTTCACACATTACTATTGGATAAGATTCACTTTCAAAAACCTTGCCTACTTCTTGTGCTGTTGATAAAAAATTGTTGCTTTATTGCAATTTTGAGATGGGAAGTATGGTTGGTTTGTTTCAACTGTCATACACAAATTTATCCACTTAGTGGTCCAAAGGATTTTTGCACATTACTAGTGGATAAGAATCACTTCTCTTAAACCTTTCATGTTTCCTGTGTTGTCGACCTAACTGTCAATTAGAAAAAACACATCCCACCTACACACACAATAATTCAACCTTCACATAAAAGCAGAATTTTTTAAAATGCAAGTAACATTTCCACAAAAAAAGGAAAGAAAGAAAGAAAGAAAAGGTGCAAGAAAACACCTCAATTAAAATTTACCATTTAGTTCATTTACATATTGGAGTACAAACATTGATCAATCCAATAGTCAAGGTTTCTAGGTGATGCCTACGTGATCTGGTCTTTCTAGGCGTGGCATCACCTAAGTGATGCTTACATGGTGCCTAGGTGATAAAAATAAATATTTTAGCAATAACAGAATCACATATACATTTTTAGCTTATATGAGATAAAAATAATCAAAGAAACCCTTAAGATGCATACCCAATTAGAGTTATAGGGACATGCCCAATCTAAATGCATATCCAATAAAATCAAAGAAAGTAGTACGAAAGTACTAATTACTGCTCTGCTAGCCACAAAGTTTGCATGCTACCTTCATCTGCACATGATTGATTGTGTATTAATAGGTGTCATTTCTTCTCTTTAGGGTGCCAACTGTCCAAAACATTTCACACTAATTACTATTTGGCCCTTGGAACACTACTTGATTGTTAGGTTCTTATTGGCATTCCAAGCCACACTCACAATTCAGTATCACTACTTACTATGTTGAAATCATTTGGAATCACAATTTGTACACATTTTAATGGCTTTCAGGCAGCTCTAGAGGCTCCAAGGGTTCTAAATCTCAACAACAACAAATATTTCTCTAGACCTATGGTGAGGACCCTCTTCTCTTATTCTTGAAACTTATTCTTCCACTTTCTACCTATAAAATGCTTTGTTTATGCATTGATGTTCATCCTTCAAGTTGTGACATTCCTTACATATGTACTGTGCACTAGCTTTTATGTGTTTGTTTGGTTTCTTTGGTAAGAAGCTCAAATTGATGGGCATGTCCAACAAAGAATGGCATTGATAGGAATCAAATATGATGGGGAAATAGCCTACAAAAGGCCGCTGCTTGGAATGTTTGAAAAATGTTCAGAATGATTAGTGCAGATGAAATCCAGAGAAAATGGTTGTGAGATAGGCCGTAACTAGGATTTGGCCTTACATGGCCGAGACAGGGTTATTGACACCAAAAAACGATAATGAAGAAAACTCGGTATGTGTGGCCGAATGTGTATTTGAGGATGAGAAGCAAGAGCAACAAGTATCAGAAATATGACTCAAAGAACTTTCCTTGGCCACAATAAAGATGGTGATGTAACGGCCAAAGTGTAAAACCCATTGAAAGAAATTAAACTGGGAACAAAAGAGAAACCTTGGACGGTATACATTAGTGGACTACTAGATGAAGAATACAAGGCAGAAGTTATCAAACTATTGGCCGAATTCGTAAATTATTTTTCTTGGAATTATGATGAAATTCCTAGCTTTGACAGAGGCTTGGTTGAACATTGGTTACTAATCATGGATGGTTTTCTCCCCTACAAACAGCCGACAAGAAGGATGTCCCAAGAGGTTACCTATAAGATAAAGGAAGAAACTGAGAAGTTTCTCCAGGTTGGCTTTATCTGGTAGATTAGGTACATTAAATGGCTTCTAAATATAATACCGATCATGAAATAAGGGAAATTAAGAATTTGTATAGACTTCTGTAACTTGAATACAACCACACCAAAAGACAAGTATCTAATGCCCATTTCTAACCTATTGGTTGACACAACATCAAGGCATTGGATACTTTCTTTTATAGATGGTCATTTTAGATATTACCAGATATTCATTGCTAAGGAAGATGTTTAGAAGACTATTTTCAGGTGTCCAAGGGACTTGGGTACATATGTTTGGGCAGTAATGCATTTTGGGTTGAAAATGTCAAAGCAACATACCAAGGGCCATGAATGCCATCTTTCACAATTTGATCAACAGACATATGGAAATCTACATAGATAACGTTGTGGTAAAATCTAAAAGTGAAGAAAAACATCTAAACGACCTTAAGACTTTATTCGAGAGAGTGATGTTCTTTATAAGATGAATCCATTAAAGTGTGTTTTTGGTGTTTCGATCAAGAATTTTCTAGCTTTCCTTGTCCACCAATGAGGAATTGAAGTGGACCAAAATAAAGTAAAAGCTATTCAGGAGCCTCAACCACAAAAGACTAAGAAAAAACTTCAAAGATTTCTTGGTCAGACTAATTTTTAAGAATGTTTATGTAACATCCCACATACATTTTTTCTAAGTCCTTGAGATTTAAACCTGACACTATATGTCTATATATGGTACATTTTGTATAAGTGAGCTAGAGGTCTAACCTTAGTGCTCTAAATGCCTAATCATGACTTAGGGAGAATTACAAGAGTGTTGACCCAATTGAATTGGACTTGGAAAACCTAAAAAGGCCAAAATTTCATAATCTAACGTTGGTGATCGACTACCAATCCCATAATCAATCACACCGTGATCAATCACACAATCACCAATGTTTGTAATCAATCACCAAATGGTGATAGATCATTAAGACAATACATAGGCCTCGGGTTGCACCTAGGCTTCACTCAAATGAAAGTCCTGAACCCAATGAATGATGTCCATGATCGATCATCAAAGGATAAAATCATCCTCAAGATTTGTGTCAGCATGTGATTCGGTCCTAATTTTGTATGGGATCTACATGTGACAAACCAAACCCTGTTTTACCTTATTTAGATATAAAATATCATAAAAAAAAAAAAAGGAAAGTTAGAAAGGGGAAAGGGTTTTGGGAGAATTGTGAAAGGAGAAGAGAATCTCTTCTCCAAAAAGTAAGGTGAAACCAAAAATCTCAAATCTAGCTTGGTTTGCAATTGGTTTTCAGTTTTTCTTTATGAATCTCTATAGATTCTTGGTTTGTGACTGGGGATTTGTGGTTTAATCTCAAAAAATGAATGAGATTCTAAAAGAAATGATGGTTTGGTGGAAGATCTGCTTGGACCAAGAGCTTAGAATAATTTTTGTAAGAGGTTATACAATATATGCATTTCCTTTCGTATGATTTTAGTTTTCCTTGATGTTTAAGCTTTAAGTTGAATGGATTATCATCTAAACTCCATGGATTTTGTTATTGTGGATGGTCTTATCTTCTATACATTGTTTTCTCCTCTAAGACCCTTATTCCTTTGGTATAAGCCTTTGATTTAAGAGTTTAATTACCTTTATTTCATGAATTTTGAAAGAGATCCTAAGTTTATGAGGTAAATGCTTTGGGTTGGCAAATTTGGTAAGCTCTACCTTATGAATTGAGGTAATTGGAATTGGATTTATATAGATTTGGATGGGAATAAATGTTTTCTATGGAGCATTTTGATTTTCCTTTGAATTCTTATATCTACAATCTCTACTCACTTGATTTGTGGTCCTTTGGGGTAGTTTTTCCAAAATTTACAGATTTTATGTCTTGCATTTGGATTCATTTCATATGCATATGGACTACTTGGATGAATTTTCATTGCTTCTTTGGAATTGTTAATGATTCTATGATTCCCATGCTAGGATCTTAGAATCCTTTTGTCCATGTTCAAGATTCATATTCATTTGATGGTTTTTTGTAGCATAAGCATGTTGAATTTATTCATATTTACTTATGTATTTTGTGGAAGCTTCATCATTGGATTTTTACATGAATTTTGAAATACTTGCACTATTTGGTTTTGTTCCTAGGATCATTTTGGGATAAAAATGTTATAAAATTTCATACATCTCTATATGTCCTTAGATTGGGTCAAACAACAATCATCTTTGCATTCATATTTAGTTTTGGTTTCAAATGTAATATTTTCCTCTTAGGTTTTGGTTTCATATACAAGATTTAAACATATGGATATCTTTTGTATAGCATACTTATGTAGTAGTATAGTACTTTATATAAGTATAAATTTTGACAGATTTTTTTGGACATATGGAGTTGATATGATACCCCTATGTGAGGATTTTCCTTTTTAGGTGTTACACCTAGACTAATGATCCAACTTAATGAACCAAAAATCCAAGGTAGCTTCACTTGCAAGTATACAAGTGTTGTAGTACTGAACAAGGTCGAATCCACAAGGATTGACTTGTGCAATAAAAACAAAGA
>JAOXJP010056724.1:0-15811 GCA_025762735.1 Platanus orientalis | reverse complement strand
TGGAATGCTTGAGGGATAAATATGTTCCTTTGTCATACCATTCAGGCTTAGTGGACCAATGGAACTCTATGAAACAAAACAATTTATCTATTGCGAAGTACATTGACCACTTCGAAGAGCTCATGTTCAAGAGCAAAGTGACTGAGGATCCAGTTGTCACGCTGAGTAGGTTCAAGCTAGGACTCCGACATGAGTTTCAGAAGGAGTTATTACGTGATCATATCATGGACCTAGAGGAAGCCTACAGGCAAGTCTGCGAGTTAGAGCTTTACTTGAGGCTCCAGGCCCCGCGCCCATTTGATAGTCGTAGGATTGACATTAGACCTGGAGTATCACCAAGTACTCAATTCGGAGGACAATTTCAGTGTGGACCACCTAGCAACCCAAGACTCAGTCCATAGCCATTATCCAAGGGTAAAGAAGTTGCTAGGGTACCTTCCAAGACTCTTGCATCTGGTGGGTGTTATAGATGTGGAGGATATGGTCACGTATGAGCCCAATGTCCAAATAAGAGGAGCACACTAGTCATTAAGGACACAAGATTAGAGCAATCCAAGCCTAGAGAGGAGGCGAACCCAGAGGATCTCGAGGACGAGACTTGTCTGGGGTACAGGACTCCGAGTGATGACGAGGTAGGTAGTGAGGATGAACATTTAGCTTATCTTGGTGACACTTATGATTACTCACCTACTCGTGATGTTCCCTTATGGGTTGTGTGGTGTGCTCTCACCCAACCCAAACCAGAGGATGATTGGCACAGGACTAGCATTTTCATACTTACGCCAAATTTAGTGAGAAGACTTATAAGTTTATCATTGATAGTGGAAGTTGCACTAATGTGGTGTCCACTAGCACTTTAAAGAAGCTTGGACTCACACCGGAGCCCCATCCTCGTCCCTACAAGGTTGCATGGGTTAATGCAATATCGATCCCAGTATCCTAGAGGTGTCGAGTGCTTATAGAGTTATACTGTTATAAGGACACCGTTTGGTGTGACATGATCTCCATGGATGTTGGACACGTTATATTGGGAAGACCATGGTTGTATGACTTAGATGTCACATTGTATGGCAGATCTAATACATGTGTATTTGAGTTCAAGGGTAAGAAAATCAGACTGGTTCCTAGAGCACCAAAGGATGAGCCGGGGATAAAGGAACAAGTAGATAAAGGTAAGAGTGTCTTCATATCATTGGTTCGATTCGAGCAAGAAATCAAGGATGAAGCTGTGGTTGCCAAAGATGCTTCTTCTGACTCTTCTGTTGAGCACTCTCCAGAGGTAGAGACTATTTTACAGGAGTTTAGCGACATGTTTCCTGAGGATTTACCTGATGATCTTCCACCTATGCGTGATAGATAACACGCGATTGACTTAGTCCCAAGAGCTACGCTACCCAATTTACCTCATTACAGAATGAATCCTACTGAGCATGATGAACTTAAACAAGTAGATGAGCTACTTCGCAAGGGATTCATTAGGGAGAGTATGAGCCCATGTGCTGTGCCTACACTCCTCTCTCTAAAAAAGGATGGATCATGGAGAATGTGTGGATAGCAAGGCAATCAATAAAATCACGGTACGTTATAGGTTTTACATCCCGCGGTTAGATGACATGCTAGATATGATGGCTGGTGCCACTATATTTTTAAAGATATATCTTAAGAGTGGCTACCACCAGATTCGCATACGACCTGGTGATGAGTGGAAAACCGCTCTTCAAGACGAATGATGGACTATATGAGTGGTTGGTCATGCCTTTTGGACTGTCTAATGCTCCTAGCATTTTCATGAGGATTATCACTCAAGTTCTGAGACCATTCATGGGGAAGTTCCTAGTGGTGTATTTTGATGATATACTGATCTATAGTACCACCAAGGAGCTACATTTGGAACACCTGAGAAAGGTGTGTCATCTCCTGAGGAAGGAGAAATTATACGCAAACCTGAAGAAGTGTGCTTTCATGACTTCTCAAGTCATCTTCTTAGGGTTTGTGGTGTTAGTTGAAGGAATGTTCGCCGACCCTGATAAGGTCAAAGCTGTAGTTGAGTGACAAACACCAAAGAATATTCATGAGGTGCATAGTTTCCATGGTCTTGCTACCTTTTATAGGTGGTTCATTTGAGGGTTTAATTCTGTTATGACCCCATTACTGATTGCATCAAGAAAGGGGTGTTCAACTAGATTAAAGCCGCAACAAAGGCTTTTGAGGAGATAAAGTCTAGGATGACTTCTGCTTCTGTTATGCGCCTACTAGACTTTTCTAAAGTCTTTGAAGTGGTGTCTGATGCATTTGGTGTTGCTATAGGAGGAGTTTTGAACTAAGAGGGCCATCCAGTTGCTTACTTTAGTGAGAAACTAAATGATGCTAAACAAAAATACTCCACCTATGACAAAGAGTTCTATGCGGTGGTACAAGCTTTAAAGTACTGGAGACATTATCTATTACCGCAAAAATTCATCTTGTTTTTTGATCATGAGGCTTTGAGATATTTAGGTTCTCAGAAGAAGCTTAACTTAAGGCACGCCAAGTGGGTTAAGTTTTTTCAGGAGTACACCTTTGTGCTCAAACATAGGGCTTGTGTGGAAAACTAGGCCGCAGATGCCTTAAGCCAGAAGATAGCCTTACTGCATTCTATATACATGAAAGTGACTGGGTTCGGAAGGTTGAAAGAGGAGTATGAAACTTGTCCAGATTTCAGGGACATCTATACCTCTTTAAAGAGTAAACCATCAGTGAGTATTCATGATCATAACTTACATGATGGGTATCTCTTTAAAGGTGCTCATTTATGTATATCCCACACTTCAGTGTATGACTTCCTAGTGTGGGAGTTACATGCAGGAAGCATGGCATGCCATTTTGGCCGTGACAAGACCATTGCTCTGTTTGAGGACAAGTTCTACTGGTCAAGCTTGAAAATGGATGTGGCCAAAATAGTTGAGCAATATCGTACTTGTCAACTGGCAAAGCAACAGAAGCAACCATCTGGGCTGTATATTCCCTTGCCAGTTTATCACACTTCTTGACAGGATGTGAGTATGGATTTTGTGCTAGGCTTACATATGACATTTAGGAAGCACAATTCCATCTTTGTGGTTGTGGATCGTTTTTCCAAAATGACCCATTTTATACCATGTAATAAGACCTCGGATGCGTCTAAGATAGTCAGATTATTTTTTGACGAGATTGTCAAATTGCATAGTTTGCCACAATCCATAGTGTCTAACAGAGATGTTAAGTTTATTAGCTATTTCCGGAAGACTCCGTGGAAACCCATGGAAACTAAGTTGAAGTTCTCATCTGCTTACCATCCTCAGACTGATGGATAAACTGAGGTTGTGAACAGGAGTTTGGGTAGTCTCCTACGTTGTTTGGTAGGAGAGCATCTTAGGTCTTGGGATACCATCTTGTTTACTGCTGAGTTTGCTTACAATAGTTCTGTCAATAAGACCAAGGTATGAGCCTATTTGAGATTGTTACTGGTTATAGACCTAGGGCAGCTATTGACCTCACTCCCATTTCAGCTATCCATAGACCTTCTGAGTCTGCATCATCATTTACACAACATATTCATTCATTGCATGAATAGATCCACAGGAAAATTATTTTGAGCAATGAACACTATAAACGGTCGGCTGATTCTCATCGAGTGCATCGAGAGTTTCAGGAGGGAGATCAGGTGATGGTATGACTTAGACCTAAGCGATTCCAATCTAGAGTTGCCAAGAAGCTACATGCACGTAGCTCAGGGCCTTATAAAATTTTGAAAAGAGTAGGACCAAATGCATATATTATTGATCTTCCTACTGATTTAGGGATAAGTTCGACATTTAATGTTGAAGACCTAGTCTCGTACCGTTTTATTGTGTCCCCTTTTATAGATCCCTTTGCAGACTCAGATACAGATCCAGTATAACACATCCCACCTGTTCCCCCATTGCCACCAGTGATATATGTGAGACAGTAGAGGATATATTAGATGAGGAGACAGTTTCCACTTGACATGGTGGCTTTCTGCACTATCTTGTCAAGTGGAAGGGTAGACCCTTGAGCGATAGTTCTTGGCTGACCCACGATGAGCTCTAGCAGATTGATCCAGGTATTTTAGAACGACATCGGAGCTTTATTTCGCCAGAGGCGAATTCTTCTCAGCGGCAAAGAGTTGATGAGGACATCTTACCACGTGGCAAACTTAGAGTGTATTAGAACCGGGGGAGAGTTCCCCAGAGCCTTTACATGGGCCAGGGGCTGTTCGGAGTCCATTGCTTCGATTGGGAGGTGATTCGGAGCTGATTTGAGCATTGTGCATTTTTCAAGGCATATGTGGCCCACTTGTCCATATGTGGACCCCTATGGTTGGATGACATGTGGATATTTTATTTTATGTTTTGTTTTATTTTCAGAGTTTTTTATGCATTTTCTTTTAGTTTTATAGACACTTTTTAGTGTCTAGAGTAGTTTAGGAGTTATTGGTCATTTAATATTTGTTTAAGTGAGGGTTTTCTAGTCCCTTCACTTTTTTTTTTTTTTTTATTTAAGAAGGAAATACGTTTTGGCTACTTCTATTTTGTAAGATGAAGGGTTAAAACCCTATTTTTTTATATAAATAAGGGAAAGGCCTCATGGTCGAGAGATCCCCTGATTTTTGAAATAAAATTGTGAAAACAACTTTGCTTCCTCATGGTTGCAACTCTGTTTCTCTTCAATTTGCCCAGATTGAAGCTTGGGTTGGTGAGTTCCCATTTCCCAAGGGAGGTTGGTGATTTCCTCCAAAGTGTATTATCTCTTATATCTTCTACTAGTTTCTTCTTCTCCTTTATTAGTTTACTGGTTTTTCTTATCCTCTTTCTATCCCATAGTATTCATCCATATCCACAAGCTTCCAAACACCCCCACATGCAGCCATATTCATCATCATCAACCTCTACACATCCCCAACATCAATCGGTGATACTACCACCCACATCTTTACATTCCCTCACCTTAATCACTTATCCACTTCACCTATACCATTCGTCCAATCCCAAAATCCCAGAAATCATCTAAGTTTTTTTTCTAGAAGCTCCACAACTTGTTGTTCTGAATTTTCCAGCACCTTTAATTGGTAGACTTATACAAAACTTACCATCCCCATGCAATATTAACCCTGCGGTTACTTAGGAACAAATATTTTTTTTGGAGTTTTTGATAAGAGGAATCAACCCCATCAACCTACACCTGCCATCAGAACTGGAACAATAGTTCTCTGTGAATGACAAATCAGAGTGGCCTCTTGTACTCAGTTGGCCATGGGGATCCATATATATGAATCAATAATACCTGTGTGGTGTTTATTTGCTTAACCTGAAGGCTAGCATCAGGTTTCTTCTTAAAGTCTTATGTTGTGGAAAGTACCTGCAGTACAAGTGCTTTTGTGGAAAGTCTTAAGTGAAGGTTACCTAAGATCTTGAGCCTTCTATTGGTTGTTGGTTAAGTGTTTGAGAAAATTACTTAAAGAAGTATACTTACAGATTTTTGAGACTTTTCTGGTTGTAAATCAAAGACCTGTGCTGATGTATTTCTTCTAATGGATTGATGCTAGTGATGGACTGAAGTAACTCCTACACACCCATCATAAATTGCTGTCCATAATGTACGATCCTACTGTTTGCTGAAAGTACTCATAGTAGAGAAGTGAATACTTGATGGTTCGACTTTGGGCTGACTAAAGGTTGTCCTTGGGGCTTTCTTTACAAGGTTTTGACATCACCTAGGCTGAATCAAGGTGTCTTTACACGTCCTTCTACTTGTTTGTTTGCTGCTGATATCACTCCAGGTGTTCTCTCTCAACACTTAGCTTTATAAGTATTGTGATTCCCATTATAACCTGCTGCCAACATCACCATCCCATACATATAGTCCCTAGCATCAACCCCATCTTAGCCTAATATTTTTCTAATTTCTTGCTAATCTTTCCAACCTATATAATTGGTTAAGATTGTTGTGCAGCCACTTATCCTGATGATTTTAAACTTTCTTACACATTTTTGGTATTGCTTCTATCATTACCTGTCTATTAATTACTGAGTTAGTTGGTGTTATTTAATTTTGCATGTTTACTCTCTACTTTTCATTGTTTTATTTGGCCTTGTTTAGTTTTAGTTAAGTCATCACCTAATCTCTTTTCTATGCTGTCAGAACAATTGGTAGAATATGAATCCAGTTTATAGTGCTAAATTATTTGAGATTATTGACTTGTGGATTTATTTACTTTATTGACATGCATACTACATCATCTTCTAAGCTGAATGTTCCGCCCCTTACACTCCATACCTCGTAGTCCAACAATTAACTACCAAAGCTTGCTTAGTAGATACTAAGCTGAAGATAATAGGGCCTTCCTCCTTTATTGGCCTAGGAAAAGACCATTTTTTATGCCAAAAAAGAGTTTCGTTGTCCACCTCTACATCCATGGCAATCGCCTGTTTAAATAAACCTAGTTGAGACGAAATACCTTTCCACAAACTAACCCCATGAGGGCCCATCACCTTTTTAGTTTCCCATTTATTCACAATGCCATATTTTTCGGTTATTACACTATGCCAATGACTTCCCTCTTCAAGCTCAAATCTCCATAATCACTTAGAAAGGAGCACGATTAAACTCCCGAATTTTTCTATTACCCAACCCTCCAAGCTCCAAAGGCTTGCAAATATCCTTCCAAACTACCAAATGAGGGCTTGCGGTCTCTTTCCACTCATTCCATAAAAGTTCCTTTGTGTCTTTTCAATCAAGTCCACCATAGAAGGAATAACATAAAGAGACATAATAGGTGGGTAAGCTAGCAAGCATCGACTTAATAAGAGTGATCTTACCACCTTTAGATAAATACATACCTTTCCAGCCTGCCAATCTCCTTTAAATCCTATTAATGACACGGTTCCAAGAAGCATTCTCTGTAAAAGCGACTCCAAGAGAAATCCTAAGATATGAAGATGAGAATCCACTTGACATCCCAACAACTCAGCCATTCTCCTCAAGTTAGGCACTTACCCTACTCCATAGAGCTGACTCTTGGAGAGCTTCACTCTTAAGCCAGAGATCGCCTCAAAACACCTAATAACACATCTTAAATATTTCACTTGATTGATAGAGCTTCTACACAATACCAAGGTGTCATATGCAAATTGGAGATGCGACATAGTCAATCCATTCTAACCCATTATAAACCCTTCGATCAGGCCCCCTGATAAGCTTTAGCCAGCAATGCCCTAAACGCCTCTGCCATAATCAAAAAGGGAAAAAAGGAGAGGGGATTACCTTGCTACAAACCTTTGAGCTCTTGAAATAACTCACAAATGATCCATTGAATAAAACTAAATGGGCAGTCGATCCATAACACTTCTTCATCTAATTCCTCCACTTTAACCTAAACCCCATCCTCCTCATTATATATTCAAGGAACTCCTAGTTTATACAGTCATATGCTTTTTTCAAGTCAAACTTACACAGACCCCCATTAGAACCATCTTTAAGGATCAAGTCAATGCGCTCATTCACAATTTAGACACCATCCAATATTTGTCTTTCTTCAAGAAAAGCTCTTTGGAACCCAAAAATAATTAAATGAAGCACAAATTTCACCCTATCAACCAAGATCTTGGATATGATTTTATATATACTCTCCACAAGGCTGATGGCCCTAAAATCCTGAATATGATTGTCCCTTCTTTCTTGGGGATAAGTGAGATGAATGTGGCATTACTACCCAAGTCCGAGAAATCCGAATGGACAAAGTCATCTGTGGCTGTCATCAAATCCTCTTTAATGACATTCCAACACGCTTTAAAGAAAGCCATAGAAAATCTGTCTAGACCCAAGGCGGCCTTATCCCCATCAAAACCCCAAATCACAGTCTTCACCTCCTCCTTCTCAAGCCAATTCTGATGATGGTCATCTAATTGTTTACATTTCATCCCATCAAGCTTTGGTTTACAAACCCCAAAATCACAATACAACTCCTTAAAAAATCCACCACATGATCTTGAAGCACAACGACAACTTCCACCATATCATCACCTATACGAAGTATAGAAACTCCCTATGAAAGAACTTTGTGTTTTTATTGCCTTCATTTAACCATTGGATTTTAGCCTTTTGCTTCCATTTACTTTCTTATCTAAGAGCCACCTTCTTAAAATCCTCTCTAACCATATCCCTACATGAGATCTCTTCCCAAGAAAGACCAATCTACCCTTCCTTTTTATCCCACTAGAAATCTCTTCAAGTAACGTCTTCTTCCTGTCTTCAACAACACCAAAGATCTCCTTATTCCAATATCTCAACATATCCCGTAGCAATTTCAACTTCCCCATAAACTGCTAACTCGGCCTTACCGCTCACCTGGAATTGGATCCACCATTCCCTGACCATTTTTACAAGCCCCGGATGCTTTAACCACATGTTTTCATATTTTAAAGGTTTCGGGCCCACTAATAAGTTATTCCTAGTCATCAAAATGGGAATATGATCTGTTGTGGAATGAGGCAGCAACCCCCCTTTAGAGTTTAGAAACTCTTCATCCCATTCAGTTGAAACAAGAAATCTATCAAGTTTACTCCAAGAAGGTCTCTTATGCAAATTAGACCACGTAAAGCAAGAGCTTGCCAAGTGTATCTCTCTCAACCCAAATTTATCAATGAAGTCCAAAAATAGCTTCATACCCCTGGTTCTTCTTCCCTCCTACTTCTCTCCCTGAGACCTTAAACTCATTAAAGTTGCCTCCTATACACCATGGACCAACCCATTGACCTCTCTCCGTCTCTAACTCATCAAGAAAGTCTTGAAAAGAGTACTTTCCTGAGAGCCATACACACCAGAGATAAGCGACCCCTCTCCTTCACTTCTTAATGAACTTAATAGAAATTGAGAATGTCCTAATGAAAGACTCCATCATCTTCACTGCATCCCACACAACCCAACTGCCTCTAAAAGCCCCAACCGAAGGAAGGCAAATCCCATCCAGAAAAGCAAGAGGGCATACGACATTTCTTCCGCAAAATACTCCTATCCAAACCACCCAAAGTTATCAATGAAGTCCGAAAATAGTTTCATACCCTTGGTTCACCTTCCCCTCCACTTATCTCTCCCAGGACCTTAACCTCATTAAAGTTGCCTCTTATACACCAAGGACCAACCCAGTAACCTCTCGCCCTCCCCAACTCATCCAGTAAGTCTTGAAAAAGAGTACTTTTTTTAGGGCCATACACACCAGAGATAAGCCACCCCTCTCCTCCGCTTCTCAACGGACCTTTAATAGAAACTAAGAATGTCCTAATCCAAGATTCCATCACTTCATTGCATCCCACATAACCCAATTGCCTCCAAAAGCACCAACTTAAGGAAGGCAAACCCCACCTGGAAAAGAAAAAGGGTAGACCTCCCACAAAATACTCCTATCCAAACCACCCAGCGTAGTCTTTTGAAACAAAATCACTTCCACATTGCTTCTAGACGCCACTTCCTTTATCACAACTCTCTTCTCCCTACACCCGATCCTTGACGTTCCAAGAGAGGATCAAAATCGACATAGGAAACACAACCCTGATCACAAACAAGCAACCTACAGCCTAAACCCACGTAGGGATCACACCCCCTTCTCACACTTCCACCCCTCCTCTCGTGATTGACCCCAAATCAAGATTCTTAACCTCCCTATGAAGTTTGCTCCCCTTTCGTTGTAATCCTCAAATCGATCCTTCCCTTTCCAACGCCGAAAATAATTCCCACGCCTGCCTCTCTACACCATCAAACGAGACACCCAATAAATTTCTTACCTCCTCAAAATTTTCAAGCATCCATAAAGATAGCTGAGGGGGTATCTTTATGGCTGTGGTGATGTCCCCAAGAGGGATCCTTAGAGAAGTCATGTTCCTCCTAATCTTCACCATCTCACGGATAGATGTGCCATTGGATCTGAGAGAAAAAGGACCTACCTAGAGAATCACCACCCACCGGAACAACGTCACCCAAAGGCCCCTTAAATCCCTGTCCACGTGAACTGAAGCTTCAGGAATAACCTCCACCCCGTGCATAACCGACACTTCAACAAAGCAAACATGATCAAGCATGACCAACGAACCCAGGAATGATAAAACCCTAAGGCACCAGATCCACCATTGCCTCACCAGCGGAAGATCAGAGCATTGCATTGAGGGGCCAGACCATCTATCTTTGGCTGGAGAAGAAGGAGCTTCTGAATGCATAGACAATTTGCTTGGTTCAAGAATACCACCGAAACGACCCCTGGGCCCTCTTCCACCCTGTTATCGGCCAACTCCTTTGAAGGACCCTCTTCAAATGGGCCCATCACCTTCCCAAAATGGGCCAACACCCAGTCTTTAGTCCTCAGACCCTGAGCATTATGAAAGCCCATATCCATTCTTTTATCCACTCAAAAATGATTAATATCCTATGGCCTGCTTAAAAAAGCTTATCTTGACTCTTACACATAAAGCTTCTCCCATGGGGCATAAATACCCTCCCCAATCTTGGGTCTACCAATTTGGGGCAAAATTGAGGTATTTATCCTCACCCGCCTTAGCCACTTTCAATTGCATCTCATCAAAGGGCATAAAGGACTTGGTTTGCCTCGGTCCACAAATCAATAGCTTGGCATTCGAAGGGGCAACATTGTCTAATTTCTCAATCAAAGAGGTTTCCTCAACTTAAAACTCAACCTCACCGACCCTAGCTTCCACATCATCTACAGCCTCAAACAACTTGAAATTTTAATTCCCTTCCTGACACATCGGGTCTCCAAGATGCAAAAAACCAGAAATCACCTATGGTGGTGGTATTACATGTCCACCGGTATCTTCGGATACCTGAATTCTTGGCGATGAAACATGCTTTAACGTCTCCTAATCCTCCCTTTCAACTTTAATAACAACCCTAAACGTGGATGAGCGGTTTTGAACGATAAGGGCTCGAGGGGTCTGGCCTGGATCACATGGACAGAGCTTTAATCTCACCCAATGACATTTAGAAAGCTCTAGGGCACTAGGGTTGATGGCACTGCAACCCCCACAAGCTTTCTCTAGTTCAACAAAGGTGTTGTGTGTCCAAAGGTGAAACGACAGCCCCCGGATCCAAATCCATCGCTCCTTCACCAATGTATTAGGGATAATAAATCCCAACACTGGTTTCCAGTGGAAAACCAGCTGAGTAGGGGAAATGATTGTAGATCCTTTGGATCCTAACCAAATAGCCTCCCCCCTAAATGCCACAAACAAAGTACCCCGTTCTTCCTTAAAAGGGGTGATAGAAAGATCCCTACTTCTCCCCAACACTGTTTGAATTAGCCTCAAGGCCTCCTGCCAGAGAAGAAGGGGGTCCACTCTGTCAATACATACAACCTTCGACCAAAGGGAAAGGGATTACTTAACACTTTTGCTCACCATAGGGACTCAAGTCCCATTAGTGGGATTCTACCTCTGCTGACGATTATCATGGATCCCCATTTTCATAGGGAGAGAGGGGAAATCCTCATGCTTCAGACCGATTGGGTTTTGCCAGTGCACCCGACAATCCAAAAAGAAAAATTGATCCAGAACATCTGCAAGGTTAACCGATCCAGAACCCTTGATATCTTCGAGCACCAATATTTGATATCCCTTACCCTGCCTAGGATTGGTGGAGACTTTCACATGTCAACCTTGCTGGTTCCCTCTTTGATGGATTACCAAGACACAGTCACCTTGGTCGTGCGTTCTAGCAAAGTCCACCGAGTCAACCAAGCGAGCGCCCAACCGTAAAATGTCACACACCCACTCAATGTTACAAGATCTCAATGAGATACGATAAGAAAAACCACCGTGACGATTAGCGAGAGAAATTATCGGAACACACCCAACACAATCCTTGACAATCTCAAAGGACTTCCATTCAATGACAATACTCTTATGCAAAAAGTCTTCGTTCATTTTGACACATCTCAACCACATTCAATCAAGGACAGTATATTCTATTTAAGTGTCTCCATCCTTTCTTGTTACTTCAATCCATGTCTGTTCTCTTTTCCTTTTACAGCCTTCAACTTGCACAGCAGTGCTCCTTCTCACTAATGTCACCAATGTTGTGCACAATTCATTACCGGGGCATGTGGTTATATGGAACAGGCTTGTTGAGAACCTAATATCCCTTCCCTAATTAGGTCAATACAACAACAACAACAACAACAACAACCAGCCTTATCCCAACTCCCTGATTAGGTCAATCCCTTCCCTAATTAGGTCTAAGGATGAAGGGAATATGAGCTGCTCGTTCAAGGGAGAGAAAACCAACATGGTAGATACCTTAAATTTTTGGAGATTCTTTGATCTGGTCATGAATACCAGATCTTGATTCCTAATGGTAATGGTGGAGTGGGTTGGAAAAGTCTGAACTATGTTCTTTAGAAATCCTTTGGAGCCATGAGTCCTCAGCCTCTTCCTCATGTCCTTGACGTTTACTTCGTATCTTTTCCTATTCTAGCTGGTGTTGGGGAAGCTGCTGGTTTAGATTTTGTCCCTGGAAGTTTGCCAGGTCAAGCTGTGGAAATTATTAAGCAAGAGGACTAGGCTATCAGGGTTAATAGTCATGCTAATTCTACCTAGTTTGTTGCTTGGGATAATGTAGATGGATCCAGATTTGGGGTTTGCCGCCCCATTTATGCCCAAACAAAATATTTGTCGCAATTGACAATATTTGCCCCAAATAGTTGGGATAAGGCTGTTTGTTGTTGTTGTTGTAATTGTCAATATTTGTGGAGGTCTTTGATCGGTTAATGGTAGTTCTGCTTGGTTGGAGGAGCACCAGTGGGCTTGGCTTGAAGTTGAGTAAGGGGCCTTGCGAAAAATCCCTCGCTTGATCTTTTTTGTTGATCAGTCTTGCTTCAATCCATTTGTCATCTCGATTCAAGGGGAGATTAACAAAGTTGAGATCCCTGTTGCAGAAGTTGGGGAGAAGGAAAGTTACTGGCCAGGTCTGGCCGCTTGATGTTGAGCTCCCTTGTTGAAGATTTTGGAAACCAGGGTGGTTTTCCAGCTGGCGGTTTCCATACAAGCAAATCTAATGTACATAAGGCAGGTGCTTCAAAATTTGAACTATGCCATATGTCTTCTGAGTGGTCTGACGTGAACAGACGTGCACCAGGTCTGGTTGAGGAGGTTCTGAGGAGAGTAAGATGCTGCAAAACGGTGAAGGGAAATTATTTGATTACTGTCCTGATAAGGATTGGGGAAAAACTCTGGTACTTTGCAGGCAATTGGGGATAATCCTGGCCACCATACAAAGGGTTGGGATTCTTGTGGTTTTAAGGGTTCTTGAATCGGAATTCTGTTAGGGTAGAATGGGCATGGGAATATAGTTTTTCCGATTGGACCGAGCAAAGTAGATTGGGGTGCTTTTGAAGGCAGAGTGGAGGCTATGGGAATTTCCACTTTTAACCCTGGCCAGGTAGGTATGACTCATTCTCGTCATGCTGTGGTTGGCGGCAGTTCAGTTCAGTTTGTTCGGGGTCTTTTACACGTGGCCAATCTCGAGCCATCTCCTTTCAATTGGAACAATATGAGCCATTTTCTCCCTTTAATCGTAATCTAAGATTTTCATTTAGGAATTATGTGGGGACTGTTTTGTCCTCTCAGTGGAGGGTGTAATGTTAGGTAGTCCAGGGTCAAGTCTTTGTACCCAAAAGGACAAAAATGACCAGTACCAACTTGGTCTGATTGTTCAAAAGAGTGGGGTAGTTTATCTGTAAGAGACTTCACTCTTAACCAAGGTGAGCCCTCGAATCTTCAGATTGATTTGGCTGAGGGCAACAGAGATGATTGGGAATTTGCAGGGCGAGGAGAGCGAGATGGGAAGTTCTTTCTCAGGTAGCTTCGTACTTCAATTGTAAGGTTTCAATGGAAGGAATTCAATCCATCCTGAAAAGGCAATGTCAAGATAATCTTGGAAGAAAGAACCTATACGAGTCAGGGTTCTTCTACCCTATTTCTCTCTATTGGCAACCAAATATGGAGGGATGCTCAGAGGTTTTTGTCTCGATGCAGGATGGCAGCGATGTTAGTGATAGTTCTTTGTGTCAGGTCGTGACTAATTCCTTTGGGGTAGGTGTTCTGGACTGTGATTCAGACTCGACGTTATTGGCAGATTATGTTCAGGGCAATCCACATCGTTGTGATGTTTCTAATCTTGGTTTGGCTGTGAATCAAGGAGGGAAATCAGCAAATATCCTTCAGAACTCATTCAATAACTTTAGAAGTGGGTGTTCTTAGTTACTCAGTGCATTTTCTTCAAGGATCTTAGAAGGAAAAAGAAGCTTCAACTCATGAATTTATAAGTAAAATAAAGGTTTCTACTTCTTGTTGGGCCCTTGCATGATAGGAATGCAGAGGTGTTAGCTTGCAAGATATCCTATGAGATTTGTGTTCAATGGATTAGTCCTCCCCAATTGTCCCATTTAAATTATCTTTTGGTTTACCAAGGAAGACAGAGGTGAAATTAAATTTTAATGGTTGTTTTTTTTTTGGAAATCCAGGCCCTTTGGGCATTGGAGGGCTCTTATGATCTCCAGAACATATATTTTTGTCTACTCAGGTCCAAGTGGCTCGATTGACTTAAATGTGGCTGAATCTCTCCCTCTCTCCATTGCCTCAAATTAGTCAATAACTGGTTGTGTAGTGTGAAGTTAGGATTGCTTTCAATTGCGGTCATGGTTGGAAAAAGTTTTGTGGAGGATTGTCCTATGTAATAAAAATAAATTTAGGCTTTAGTTTCTTCCATTAAAATTTCTTTCTCTTGCATTTTGAGGTCGGTCAATTAGGGGGCAGATGCACTTACATAATCGAGTGATTGAAGGACTGTCATTTACAGAGGAGATCCTATGCCTTTGTAATTATTTCTTCTTTTTTGTGCTGTGGGTGTGGTGGTCAAAATCTTTTGGCCCCCCACCTCTTTTGTATCTTCCTCCCTCCCCTGTTTCCCTTTTCTGATTAAATTCTTTATTTATCCAAAAAATGCTTTCTTTTTATACTTTTGTGAGCTCTGGTTCTTGTGGTAGACTTATCAATGAAGAAAATGTCAAGTGATGGATTGATATTAGTGATGTCACACGAGTGCAGTTACTAAGGAGAATATGTTATAGTACTGCTTTTTATCAGTTATCTAGGCTGTTATTTGTAGGTTTAAAGAAGTGAAAAGAATATGCTATGATCAAAGCCACTGTAGCACATATAGTATCTGATGTAGGATCGATGGTTTACTATAGGTGAATGAAGGCTGAATATGAAGTCTTCAATTTGGGAAGTTTGTATGTGGACGATGAAACCAAATACTTGAGAAGGTATAAAATATAAGCAACCTGCAGTAACAATGGTAGAAAACTGAAGAAAAGAGAAGAATAAGAAGTGGATGAAGAAGAATAAGAACTAGCCAATCACACCTAGGAGTTTAGACAATCACACCTTAGAAGCAATCACACTTCAAGAGAAGAGAAAAATTGTATTCATCAAGTCATAATCTCTTCCCCACGTTCAACCCTTTTATAAAGGCTTTACATTAACTATTTTAGGAACTTCCTATCCAACAACCTTCTAAAAAAGGTCTTAGATAATTGCCTACCATAAAAAGTGTCTAGTTTCTAAAAACAACACTAAAGCTAATTAGAAATTGACTCAATATTCTCTACTACTATTTGGTAAAAACATACAACAACAACAACAACAACAACAACAAACAGCCTTATCCCAACTATTTGGGGTCGGCTTCATGAATCCTGTTCCGCCAT
>JAOXJP010056713.1:0-15812 GCA_025762735.1 Platanus orientalis | reverse complement strand
TTCCACATATCTCGACTTTAATTTTTCTAAGGGTTTTCATAGACACAAACCAAATACCAATCAAAACCAAACACTTCATTCAAAACTTTAGCAATGATTACAATATTCGTAAAATTAACAACTTGGAGGTTGACATTATCCTCCCATAGCAGCCACACTGATTAAAGATTTATCATGTTGAAGGATCTAAGACCAATAAAATTTGCAAAATTTCAATTAATTATCACTTTACCTAAGTCAATGAGGCACTCAAAATTCATGTTTTCTTAATGATAGTCTTTTCTCCCACTGCATTCTTCTTTGCAAAGATAAATAATCTTGAAGACTTCCCACAAATTAATTCCTAACAGTCTTAATCTTCTTGACAAATTGATTGAATAAAACATCACATAATAATTCTAGAATATGGTGACGACACATGTAATGGATGTCCAACCATTTATGTGTTTTAGTGGTTTCTTAAGAGATTTTCATTTTGGTGGCATCTATTTCTAACAGAATTGTTGGATAATATATTGTTAATATGTATCCAATCTTTAATTTTTGAAAGATAAATGTCATCTTTTGTACCCATGTAGCATAATTCTTCTTGATGAAATGAGAAGATTCAAAGTTTTTTATACCCATAGAATTGATTATATCCACTATACTTGATAAAGGAGTTGACATATCATCAAATTGTTGGAACCGGGTTGCAGAAACTCTTATAATTCATCAAAAATGTCACCTAATATGATACATGGAGACACTATTAATTCAAGATTTCTAAATAATAATGATCTCCTACCGAATGTGTAAGCAATTTAACCGAACTAACTCCAAGATTCAACTAACCTCGGAATTTAGCCTTTTTTCTTTATGGATTTGTACAATCCAATTTAGAGAAGAATTTATTCATTTGAAAGCCCAAGTCATCGGTTTAGTTTTAACAAAATCATCAAAGGGATTATTCTTGAAATCTTATCATGAGCATCATGATTTTATAAAGTGAATAATGGCACATGGTTCCACTCTTCTGAATCTTAGAGTTTATGATGGCATGTGAAGTAAGTAATAAGATCAAGGAAAAGCTTATTCAGATGTAGAAGGTACCTAATACCCACTAAAACAAAGAACCAGATAAACTTTCAAGTTTACAGACAAAATTGGACTTTCTTGTGCTGATACTTAGCTTGTTCATGGCATTACCCGTAGGTTGGATCATGGCTTCAATTACACTACTCATGACCTTAACACAGTTTCTCTGCTCGTGGGTTTTAGCTTACATGCTCTATTCTTAGTCTTTAACACACTTGCTCTAATCGTGGGTTCTCACTTAATATTTATTTGTGTTGTTGTCAATTCCATTTCATATTGTAAAAGTACATGTATGTAGTAAGTAGGGCTACAAATTATCCTAGAAAAAATCTAGATCCGCCCGAACCTGTAATGCCCCCAAACCCAGACTCAGATAAGATCCGTATGTGCCCCGAAAGTTGAAGTTCAACAAAGAGGTTAAATACAGAAGTTAGAATTCAACACAAGTCCAATACAGAAGTCGAAGTCTAATATGGAGTTCAATACAAAAACCAAAGTCAATGAATCCAAAGTCCAATAGTTAAAAGGGTCTGAAGTCCAAAACATATATCCTTACCTGAAGGTCACGATCCAAACAATGTCCACACAAAGTCTTTGTATGCTCTGGTCAAACCCGATAGGTAGATTCTAAATCTCTTGATAATCCCCAAGAATATGGCCAAATCTCTTGATATAAAACCCTAAGGGCAGGGTCTGAATCTCCTGATAATCCCCAAAAGTAGGGTCGAATCTCGTGAAACCAAAGAGCATGGTCCCAAGCATTTTCTCACACTTACCAAGTGAGTAGGCCCAAAGAGAGTTAATGGTTATACTTAGCCCTATGATGGGGCCCAAAAGAGTCGATGGTTCGAAGTTTGATAAGGTTCACATCTATCAATTCTGAAGAGTCACTTAATATCAATAATCGGATCAATACCATAGAACAACCTTAGGCATATGGTTGTCATGATGCAAATGTATCACACTTGTTACTTAAATTTACTCACTTTAATGGTAGATACTACGATCAAATATACAAGTTCACTTAGATTCGATGTTAGTACATGATTCGATGTTCATAAGGCCGAATTCACAATAATTCACAGAGATTTCATATAAAATTGATGGTTCAAAGCATGTAATAAGATTCGATGGTCCACATGGTTCATATGATCACATAGGGAGCGTAGAATTCAATAGAATCAATAAATTCAATACAATTTTACAGAAATTTAAAGATTCAATAGCTTTTCAATGGATCTAAGTGTAGAGATCAAATTGAATATTACTTATAGTGTTCTGAACAAAGGGGCAAAGCAAGTTTCCTACTAGATTGATCATTAATAAAATAGATCATGAAGATTCACAATTTCATACAGATTTTTTAAAGATTCACATGAGGAAAATCAAATTTCACATGAACTAAAAGACTTAATGAAAGAAATCAATCCACAGAATGACTAAGAACAATAATTACTCACAAAGTAGGTGTAGATCTAAAGATCAAGCAAAGTTCAAGGGCTTTAAGCAAGGATTTCCAAAAATTCAAAGGATCCAATAACAAATTCACAAAATCTGAAAGTTTCAAAAGAAGAACAATTAATTAAGAATATTAAGCACAATTACTTACAACTAAGCTTTTTTCTATCAAATTTCCTTGTCCAAATCATGTCTTAATCCTTTCTCTGTAAATTTTATTTTGATCACATCAGAAATCATCCAAGAACATGAATTAATCATCAAAACTTCCAAATTCTAACTTACTTGTCCTAGATTTTTAAAAAATCAAAGCTTACATTGGCTTATGAGAGTTAAATCCCCTTCTTTTCCCAATTCTCTCTTATCTCGCTTTTCCCTCTTTCTTATTTTTGGTAATTCTAACTCTATTTGTGGTAAACTAGATCCACTTATGGGTCATGTACAAAAATACCCTAACAAGAAAGTTTTCATTTCGCAATTGAGAGTAATCTCTTTTTTTTTAATCTAGGGACTGCGACCACTCACCCCAATACGTGAGTACTCAGGGTACCTTACCGTGATCACTGTACCTTACCATGATCACTCACATGGGGATGCGACACTCGCCTTGTGTAGATAGAAAAAAAACCACTCTTTTGAAATTGTACCTGCAACCACTACCTTGTCTCACAAGCACTCAAGATATCCTACCGCGAGCGCTCACATGGAGGCACGAGTGATCGAGGTAGCCCAATTTGGATGTTGGGTCATCATTGGCTCTCCAAGGGTCCCTTGGGTTCTTCACATGGAGTTGGACACGTACACATGGTCTCTGGATCTTCTATGGTTTTCGGGACGGGTCAAATTGACACATCAACCAATTTTCCAAGTTTAACCTTGTAATGCATGTGCGGGGTGTTACATAACCCGATCCAGAATATGTACATCCAAAACAGTGAATGTCCAGTCCATTTAAAAAATATCCAGTTAGAATGGACCGGATATGTATATATATATAGAGATAGACAGACACACAGACAAACAGACAGAGAGACAGTGTTGACCATTGGATCAAAACTAATCTAATGGTCTATACTTAAACCCAAAATTCTAATATAAAATATTTTGTTCTTTCCTAACTCTACTGAGTCTCAGTCTTGACTAAGGGGGACAATGAATCTCTGATCTCTCATCTCTTGTTCTTGCTCCCGGCTGGCGTTAAACATCTCCCAATTTGTAACTTTTTTCTGGTTGTATGGCATTATTTGGGAGTCCAATCTCCTAAAAGGCTCTTAGGACTCTCAGCTATTGATTGATCGGCTCTCTACCAAATCAGTAAAACCTTTTACCATAAAATATGATTTCTTTGATTTCTTTCTCTCTCTTTCTTTTTCTTTCTTTTTCTTTCTTTTTCTTTTTTTTTTTTTTTTTTTTAATTTTCTATCTTATTGCTTTGGGTATCTGTGAGGAAAAGTTTAAAAAATTATATGTTTAAATATCTAAGAAATGTGCAAGATTATGAACCTTGCATTCAACCAGAGTAGGAAATAGGAAGGTTATGCTGGTGGACTATTTCCGATCCATTTAGAACCCTTAATCTCAATGTATGTTTGAACCAACTAGAATGAAATATGATGGGTGATGGAGTATTTCCTGTGGGGATGAAGAAGAGACATTGTTTTTCATTTCTTATTTTATTTCTTAGTAAGAATAAAGTAGTAGAGTGGGTTTTGTAGTTTCTTGAGGTAACTTCTCTAATACTTTATTTTAACTGATTGAAGTATCAAGTTAATGACATTGGTCCAGCACCAAGACAAACCCACGGCTTTATAACTGGATATCCATCTCCGGATTCGATATCCAATTATCAAAATGGATTTGAAGATGAGTATGTTTTAATATGTCTTGTCAGGTATTAGAATATTGGATACTAGATCTATGTTTATTTTAACATATCAGATATAGGATACATGCATATCCGATCTGTTTATAGTCCTAGTAGTAAGGTCCACATGTAATCTTTCATGTATTAAGTCATATTTGTTAAATCGCATCATGTAAGTCTAACTCTGGGTCATTCTCAAGAGGCATATTGTGTAAGAACAGATGAGGAAGGATTGCAATGCCAATAGACAGTGAAGCTACACACGAAGATCTCATGAAGTCTCAAGCTCTCAAGAATGCTATATATATAAAGATCCAACCAATGTAGCTCATTGTTAGTATTACTAAAAGGGTTGAAATGTTCTCTAATGGTAAATGTGTGTGGGTGAGACCAATGCCAATGACCCTTGGTGGATCATAGTGACTTTCCCATGAACCTTAGGTGGTATCCTAGAGGTTTCCAAAAGAGAAAGCTTTAAAAAGTTAAAAATATCCAATTGTAAAATTCGATTAATCAAAGGAGGCTTGACCGAGCAAACCGATTGTGTTGGAACTCGGACACATTCAATCTGTCAAAGGAAGCTAGATCGATCAAATGGAATGGGTTCTAAACTTAGACGCATTCAATGAATCGAAACCTGTAAGATCGATCAAACAAAATGGGTTTTGGGCTTAGATACATTTGATCGATCAAACAGTGCAAATTTGGAAAGATTTCCCATATCGAAATAGCATAATAGCTAGTTTTTTTTTTACTATTGTTCTAACACCCCACACATGTTTTATGTACTAAATAAGATCATAGATGCATAATTGATAGAGCATAGTTAATTATATATTTTAATTTTATTAGTGGTATTTTGACACATTTGAGTTAATGAGAAAATTGAATTAAACATAAAATGGAAAAGAAAAAAGAAATAATAAATTAAGAACATGACAAGTTCTAAAGTTATCCTAGACAATTAGGATAATTTCATAAATAAATCTGTATCAATCCCATAAGAATCACCTTACAAATCATGTATCATTGGAAATATATATATATAAGTCTACTTTCTAATGCCACAAATGGTGAGTGAATTGAAGAAGAAGTTATGACAATTTTTCCATCAGGTGTCTATGCCATCTAGTATGGTCTGAGTCAGTAGATTTGAGGTAACTTTAAAAATACACCAATAAAAATGTAAGACGAATTAGTAAGCAAAATTTATAACATTGGAAAGGTCTTGAAGTTTAGTTTCCAACAAAAAAAGCGATGAGTGAATCCGAGTTTTGTAGAAAAAGTTATAATTGTTTTTCTACCAACTATCTGTGCTAAAAAAATTCTAGACTGGATGACGTCATAAAAGTGAAAAATTTCGTATAACTCAAAATTATGATTTTTACAAGATTTTAAGGACTTTTTCACTAGAGACTTACCTAAACACAAAATTGAAGATTAGGGTTTCTATTTATACCTATAAAAACATAGAAACTCATAAAAGAGATGATCTTTTGAAGAAGTTTTATAAGAGTAAGGATTTTGAAGAGAAAGCAAGGTTTTGGAGGGCAATTTTGGAAAAAAAATCATGAAAATTTAGGGGAGATTTTTTATATTTGAACCCCGTTTTAGTTCATCTAAAGGCTCAAAATGACTCCCTAATTGCTATATGTCTATCTTAAGGCCATGGATGCTCCTCCCCACTATAAAAGGGACTTTTCCCTTTAGGATAAGCAATCCTGCAACACTCCAAGTTAATTTTTGAGAGAGCTAAGAGGCATACTATTTTTAGAGCATTCTTCACTGTGCAAACCTCCATTGTCTATAGATTTCTGAGCTTTAGTAGCTAACATCCTACACTTCTCTCTCTTACTTGTTCTTTCCTATTGAGCTATAATCATACTATTGAGGAGAGGTTGTGGTGAGCATTTTCTCCAAGAGGAACTCACCTTTGGTTGAAGCTCTAGGAGCACTAGAGCCAAGTACTAGGAGCTTGTGGGTAGCTAAGGCACATCAGCTCAACAAGGAGCATCCCACATATTAAGCAACTAGCAACATCAACCATATAATGGTAATATTTTCTTGACTTTGCATTCATTTGCATTCATATTCATTCTCACTATTGTTTTGCTTCCACCAGAGATACCGGAAGCTTAACAACCTCCGTTGAAGACACCGGAGGTAGTGCACACTCGTCGAAGACACTGAGTGTTGTTGTTTAGTTTGCTTGTGAGCAAGCAGTAGGGTTTGTATATTGATCTAGGTTATAATAGTACCTAAATAAAATATACTTAAGATCGGTAATGAGCTTTAGAATAGTGGGTGTAGGCCCGTGGGCCGAACCGCTATAAATCTTGTGTTGTGATTTGCGATTATGTGGTTGTTTGTCTCTCTATAGCTATACTCTACACTACTCTTAATTAACATATGTTTGATATAATTCTTGAGTAGTTACATTGAAGCACACACACACTTATGTGAACAACTTGGAAAAAGAATTAATAACAATCACAAGGTAATTTAAAAATGGGTAATTTAATTCATAAATCCTATTCACCCGCCCTTTATGATAACTTATGTAACATTTCAGATAGTCACATCTTGCTCAAGGAGGAGCAACCCCAACTTGATTACAAGGCAACATCAACCTTTCAAGAGGTAAGCACGTGCCCTTAACTTTATCCAAAGTTAGTGAGACCTCTCCCGTCAGAGACACTACGAGAATTAGCACTATCGCTGGAGACACCGGTAGTGTGTACTCATAGCTCTTCTGTCGGAGACACCGGAAGAGTAGACCATAAACTACACTTATCGGAGACACGGGGATTATGCTTTTGAGAGTGGATGTAAGTCGTTGTGCCAAACCACTATACATCTTGTTTATATTGCGATTGATTATGTTTTACCTTTAATTTGTCATTCCTATTGTCTATCATTACACATATTGACATAATCTCAGATGCAATACATTTGAACACATATATATACATGTGCACATATCAATTGCAATCACTTATTGAGAACATCTTAATTTTAATAAAATAAGCAATTGAACTTAGGGTAATTGAAAAGAATTTTAAAAATATCCTATTCACACCCCCCCTCTAGGATTAATATTGGAACTTCATCCATCAGACACTTGAGCATCCATAGGTCATTGGGTGTGGATAACAAGCAGACATGTCCATCGGAGTCACCGGTGTGGATCACAAAAAAAGGAAGTCCGTTATGGTGGCTACACTTGTAAGGCAATTGGGGAATCGTTGAACTTGTAAATAAGGTTTAAGTTTTGTTGATTTCTTGTTATAGAGATAATCTAAAAACTCAACACAACTCAAGGAAGAGCTTTCCAAGAGTGTAATAGGGACTAGAGGGTCACCAAACAACTATAATATTTGTGTCTTTGTGCTATTAGGATTATATACCTCTTTTACTTATGTTATTGTGACTAAATTTATCTCTTACGTATATTGTTGGTTCATGTGCTAAATAATTAAATTAGTTAGAATCAAATAAAACAAATAAAGGGGATCATGTTCATCCCCCCCTCTAGGATCAATTCCGATATCAAAGCTAGGATTTCATAAGTCCTCAAACCTTTGCAATGTTCAAGGAAGACAAAAAAAGGAGAATAAGAGCCAAAGATCAATGGCCATAGCTAGGTAAATTTATGTTTGTAAACAACTCTGTTTTAAAGAGCCTAAGGTGTAACAATGGCTATATTTTCCAACCACAATGTACATTAATGAAAATTCTCATTCCCTACTCTCACTTCCATTTCTTTTATATTCATGCATGCTTTGCTTGACCTACAAATTCTGTAAAAAGAGATAGAATCAAAGGTTCACTATCTTAATAATGGCATCTATAACTTACAAGCCTTCCAAGGAAGGTTTGGAGTAAAGGTCCCCACCAAATAAATTATAAACCAACCCCAAAACGGCTGGGTAATTTGCACATCAACGTTTCAGCCAAATGGCAACAAAATTTGGTGTTATACATATGTATAAAAACATGTTAAAACAAACTTCCAAACTTGTTGAGTCTAAACACAATGCTTGATTATATATCTATAAGAATCATCATGCTAGTCCAGTTCAACTTCTTTCGACCAAAATTTTATGCATTTCCAACCCATCAAAGGAAAGAACTTAGGAGCCGGTTTCTTAGTTACCAATTAATCTAGCTTATTTGGGTTTTATAAATGACAGGGTCACACCCTGTGGTAAGGTTGTAAAAAGAGAGAATCTGAAGTGGATGTGTATATATTTGTATTTGTATTTGTTTACTTAATCGAATATGAATTCGGATATATCCAATTATGTTAGAAAATTAAGGTTTTGAGTACTGGTGATAGATATTTTGGGGCTAAAAACATGGGTGAGGGTGAGATGTGGAGAGTGATGGGATTGTTAGTAACAACAATTAGAGCAAAGACTAGAACACCCTAGAGAAGAAGTAGATGCTAGAGATTTATGTGTTGCTAATTCAAGAATAGAGGTGAACATGATGACGATTATGATAAAGATTACGAAGATAATAAGGAACTAGTAACTATAAAGATGGAAGATGATTGGTGGAGTTCAACTAGAGAAGAAAAACTGGCTACTGCGGAAGTTTCAGCTAAGGGTTTAGTACTAATATATAGATATATTATTCTATGTATCTGATTCTATTGTTTTAATGTGTATCATTTTATCTATAATATTTTATAAAAACGAATACAAAAAATTAAGCTAAAGAGGATGTATATATATATATATATATATATATATATATGAAGTGAGTATTTAAACAAATCTGATATAAATGCATCCATATTCTCTTTAGGCGGATCAAATATGAATCTCATACAGATGCTTAGGCAGATAGTTGACAGCCTATTCCCTAGCATCCTCCCCAATGTGGGATGCTAGTTGTTTGAATAATGAAGATTGATATCCTATCTGTTGAGACTAAACCCACAAACCAATGAGAAAAATGAAATAGAAAAGAAACACAAAGCATATAGAAACACAACGATATACATGGTTTGTCTTATAGCCTACATCCCCATGTGAAGACGTCCATAAATTTCATTATCAATCAAAGGAGATTACAAGTAAATTAAGCTCTCAAACTCTAAGCCCCAAATACACCCATCAGCCCCTTTCTCTCTCTATCAAAGTTGAGATACCTCTTAGAAAACCCTAATGTGTTTTATATATGCAGTTACACAAAAGAGAAGCAAACCGGGTTGTGGGTCAGGTTACAAAAACAGGTCGACCAGCAGACACGTGGCTTGATCACCAGTACTTCACAGAGACATCAGTAGCATCTGGAACACAAGGTAGAATTCGAGTCACACTCAACAAATCTCCACCTTGGCTTGAATTTCATCAATCTCCACAAAAACTAAAACTCTTCTAGCCGTCCTCACACAAGCCCCCTTAGGGGCACTCAGGTACTACCAAAACCAATCAAGTCCAAGTAGTGCTTAAACTTGACTACAGGAATGGGCTTGGTCATCATATTTGGATTCTTTGATGTAGCAATTTTCTTCTCTAAGATAGCACCCTCAAAAACCACATTTCGAATAAAGTGAAGTCTGACATCAATATGTTTGGTCCTCTCATGGTACATCTAATTTTTAGTCAGATGTATGGCACTCTGGCTATCACAATATACATTAATTTGCTCCTGCTAGAACCTCAGATCACTAACCAAACCTCTTAGCCAAATAGCTTTATTTACTGCCTCTGTAGTTGCCATATACTCTGCCTCAGTAGTAGATAAGGCAACTGTGGACTGTAAAGTTACCTTCCAACTGATGGCACCATCATAAAGATTGAAAACGTACCCTATCAGAGACTTCCTCCTATCCAAATCTCTAGCATTATTAAAATCAACATATCCAACAACACTACCAGAAGTGTCACTACCCATGTCATATACCAACCCAAAATCTGAAGTACCTCTCAAATACTGAAGAATCCATTTTACAGCTTGTCAATGTGCTTTTCCAGGTTTATCTATAGACCTACTAACCACACTAATAGCTTGTGAAATGTTTAGCCTAGTGCACACCATAGCATATATAATACTCCCAACAGCACTAGCATAAGGAACATGTGACATGTATTCCACCTCCTCATTAGTCTGTGGTGATAAAGCAGTTGAGAGTTTAAAACAAGCTGCAAATGAAGTACTCACCAGTTTCGACTCTTGCATACCAAAGCACGCTAGCACCTTCTTAATGTACCTTTTCTGTGACAAGTACAGCCTGCTCTTTGGTCCCTATGAATTTTCATACCCAATATCCACTTTGCATCACCTAAATCTTTTATCTCAAACTCACCACTAAACTGAGCCTTCAATTTATTAATCTCAAACATGTTTTTAGCAACATATCATCAATATACAGCAACAAATAAACAAAAGAACCATCTAAAAGCTTCATGTGATAGACACAATTGTCAAGCTTACTCCTATAGTAGCCATTTCCAATCATAAAGGTATCAAACCGCTTATACCACTACGTAGGAGATTGTTTTAAACATACAAATATTTCTTTAATAAGAAAACATGGTCCTCATTTCCCTGGATCATAAACCCCTCAAGGTGATGCATATAAATTTATTCCTCTAGTTCATCGTGTAGAAAAGAAGTCTTGACATCAAGATGCTCAAGCTCTAAGTTAAACAGAGTAGCCATGAAAAGTAGCACCCGAATTAAGATATGCTTCACCATAGGTGAAAACACTTCACTAAAGTCAATGCCCTTTTTCTGAGTATAGCCCAATGCCACCAACTGTGCTTTGAACCTTGCATCTTCCACCCTTAGAGTTCCCTCCTTCTTAAAGACTCATTTACAGTCTACAATCTTTTGGCCCTTTGGCGGTCTCACTAGCTTCCAAGTATGATTCTTGTGAAGAATCTCTTCACTCATGGCAACAGTCCATTGTGCTAACTCTCCACTACTGATGGCCTCATGATAAGTACATGATTCCTAAACCTCAATATCATCTACCACACTAAGTGCATAAGCAACTAGATCTACATAGTCATATCTCTCAGGTGGTTTAATTTTTCCCATTTCCCTGTCCCTAACAAGATTATATTATTGCTCTTGTGATGCGACTTCCTCCTCCTCAAGATGTTACACCTCTTCCTCATCTACCTAAGCTAGAACATCTTCCTAGATATTTTTTGAAGCTTTAATATCAAGTTTCACCTTCTCCCTGACACCATGATCTTTTCCTGTATCAAGACACTCCTTAGGGTCAACATAATAGACTCATCAAAGGTCACATCCCTACTAATTATAAACTTGGATGACTTAGAATCAGGACACCACAACCTGAATCCCTTCACCCAATCAGCATCTCCTAGAAATATGCACTTCTTTGCTCTTGGCTCCATTTTACCCTCATTCACATGAGCATAAGTAGAACAACCAAACACTCAATTCAATGTAACTAGCAGGAGAACCAAACCAAACTTCCTCAAGAGTCTTACACTTGATAGCACTTGATGGAGACCTATTCACCAAATAACAAGTTGTGTTAACAGCTTCAACCCAAAATTCTTTAGATAACCCAACATTTAAAAGCATACACCTTGCCCTCTCTAATAGTATTCTATTCATTCATTCTGCAACACCATTCTACTGTAGTGTATTTCTGACTATGCGATGTCTCTCAATTCCTTCATTTTTTCAAAACTCAGTAAAAAAAAACCCCACAGAATTCCATGTTATTGTCAATTCTCAAGCACTTGACCTGTTTCCCTGTTTGTTTCTTGATCAAAGTCTTCCACTACTTGAACTTAACAAAAACCTTATTCTTGTGCTTTAAAATAAATACACAGACCTTCCGAGAGAAATCATTAATTAATGTTAGCATATACCTTCCACCACTTAAAGAAGGAACACAAGAGGGACCCCAAAGATCCGAATGAATATAATCCACGGTACCCTTGGTTCTATGAACAACCACACTGAATGCAACCTTGCGTTGCTTCCCAAAAGTCTAGTTTCCCTGTATTCTGACCACTAAGCAAATTCTGTTTGCCCAACACTATCATACCCCTCTCACTCATATGCCCCAACTACATATGCCACAACCTGGTGATGTCTGAATTTGAATACGAAGTCGATACAGTAGTTGCACCTGTAACTGTACTACTCTGCAACAAATAGATGTCATTCTTCCTCAGTCCCTTCATCATAGCAAGAGCACTCTTCAAAACCTTCAAAACTCTACCTTCAGCTTTATAAGTACAACCATTGGAGTTAAGCGTACCCAAAGAAATCAGGTTTTTTCTTAGTTTTGAAGCGTGTTTGACATCAGTCAAAGTTCTCACAATACCATCATGCATCTTAATTCGAACTAAACCTATCCCAACTACCCCTTGTTTACTTGGTAAAACTACTAATTAAGGATATTATCCTTGACTCTCAACTACCCCTTGACCTGCCTATATTGGGCAGCCCAATCACTTGTTCTTAGGGCTTTCCTGAAATTGAAAGTAGTGCCATCAAGGAACAGAGAATGAACGAGGCTAATCTCAATATTATTGCTCTTATTAAGCTGCCGTAGTCCTTCATTAGTCTAAAGTGTGTACCTATACTATATAAAAATAACTGTGAATTAAATGGAAATAGAAGGGAAAAAAAAGTAGGAAGGTTTCAACCAAATTCTCCACCTCCCCTTTTAACACAAAATCTCTTTTTGATGGGGAAGCATATTTTTTTTCTTTTAAATTTGAACGGTTCACTAAATAAGGAAGTTGGTACAGTGAACGTTAGACAACCCATGCCCCCTAGCACGGCTTTTCTTTGTGCATTACGTCTGTATACTATACGTTACAAACTACAGTAATTTTGTTACCTGACAATCATTGAAGGATTTTCTAAGTAAGGAAATCGACAGAATAAAGATGCTGCTAGCTTGTAAAGTTTATTTACCCAAAAAAATTAAAATAAAATAAAAAGCTTGCAAAGTTGGACCTGGTAAGTTGGTGAGTGAGGCTTGCTATTATAAACCTTCTTCAACTTTACCCAAACAAAAAAATGAAACCTCCATATAGGCTTCTATATATCGTTGCAACTAACAATAACCATATGCTTAATATTTTATCACTTTAATTACCAAACTCAACACTCAATATCTTCGTTATGCACAAGTTGCAAATTGGAAGTTTGTTTCGTTAACGACAACAACTTCGACTTGCTGTTTACACTTCACTCGATGATATCACGTTGTTCTCCCAAACCCATTTTGTAAAGGAAATTTGTATTCTTGACCCTTCTAAAATATCGAATAGAGAAACTTCTGTTAGTTACTTAAAGTGGGTGTGAATCATCTTATGAATAATGAACCTGAATGGACCTACAACCTTTGTTCTACGTATCATGTGGCACAAGCTGATCATATAGATCCTAACAATTCAATTGGTGGACTTTCTCCCGTCCGGTGTGAATCCTGAAAGTCTAAGCTGGAAGGCTCATTAGCTTTTCATTTTTCATCTCCTCATCGTTCAAATTTTAATTATTGATTGATTTTCAGAGGTTAAGAACTTAAGATCCTTTTGTTAATCTGAAATTTGGCATTTGACCCATTATGGGAGGTGACTCAACAACTCAATGGCATTTGACCCCTATGGTAGTGCAAGAGCTTTAGTCGTGGAAATGAGAATGTGGCCTGCCCTTTTCTGAAAATTCAGAAGCAGGCTACTTATCACTGTGATTTATGCTTTGATTCACCACCACTGACTTAGCATCTGGAGATAAGGGTCCATTGATTGTTTAAATAACGTGTTTATATCACATTGATCACAAATCTAATTAGATAGTGTAGTGACACAGATGATCATTGGGTAGCTTGTTTTGTTACTTCTGTTGAAGTTTAAATCTCATGATCTGGATCATTTTATTTTACTCAATGGGGTCATCTTGGTAGCTAAGGAATTTTGTTTTCTCAAAGTTGCTTATTAATGGGTGCAATGTGTTCGACATTATTCATTAGAATCCTAACAAGATAATACTATCATAATCTCTCATATTCAAGTTATTAAGAGATGACTTGTAATATTAGTAACTTGTTTGAAAAACATGATTTTTCCAATTTGTTTTATATTTCATATGAAATGAAATTATAAAGGATAGCTATGCAAAGTATGCATTTAAAATAATGCCATAACCATGGTTTTCTATTGTGGACATAAGACTTAATAATGTTATCTTATGATTTTTTTTTAAAAGGAGCAAATTTCCTGTCCAAGATGGGCACAAGATGGCTTCATTTGGAATAAAATGGGTAGGAATTTGAAATTGCATCTGACCCCAGCCCATGTTATTCCATGTGAAGAAGTCATCTAGAGTCCTGGACACCATCCTGGACAGAACATCTATTTCATTTAAAAAAAAAAAAAAAAAACCTACTCCTACTCTACCATCATTGGAATGACTTGTGTGGTCAAATGCCCTAAAATTACCCAATTATGATGCCAATTCAAATTAAGCCATTTGTGCATCCAAACAGATACCCGAGTGTATTATCGTATTATTCTTTCTGTTTTAATCATATTGCCTGATAATCTAGGTCAAATAATCCGATCCCAAATCACATGATCAACATTTAAGCATTGAGAAATAACAACCAGATTAAAAGACCAAAAAAAAAAAAAAGTTGTATTAGCTTGAGTTGTGGCAATGAATGTGATATACTTTTGCGTCGTCACCAGTTGAACTCTCCACGCATATGAAACTCTCTCTCTCTCTCTCTCTCAAAAGAAATATCTTATGGGTTTGAGTATCTTGTAGAATTTAAGAGGGTTTCTTACTTTTGGATCTCTCATCATCTTTACACCCGTGTAAAGTGGTATAATGATCAACATACCCACGTTCCACGTGGACTTTAACGGACGCTTTTTCCTTCAAAAATACAAAGAGAGAGAGAGTTTCCCGCTTTTTTTTTTTATCGTAGAAGCTCTAAAAGACGTCGGTTCAAGGCAGAAAACATGAGTTTGTTTAGGAGACGTTCCACCTTTACAGGTCGCCTGCCGACTTGCCTCGGTGAAGCCTCAACGTTCTCCAACCGCCCTTATAAACCCAAACAAAATAAAGGAAGATCTTTCAAGCTCCAGGCCCATAACTAGGGGTGTGCATGGACCGAGCTCGGGCCAGGTAAGTCTGGGGCTCGGCCCTATATAGTAATTTCTGGCACAGGTCAGGTTCAGGCTTGAACATTTTTACAAACTTTAAACCTAACCCAGTCCTAATTATTTTTCAAAAAACAAATGCTTTATATGAGATTTGAACTCATGACCTACTCTAATAAACTCTTTAACCAACTAATGATTCAAGTTTGCTAATTTTTTATATGTATTTATATATGATGTGTTTTTGAATTTGATGTCTCTTTTTTGACACCTACTTTTCATCTCAACTG
>JAOXJP010056702.1:0-15812 GCA_025762735.1 Platanus orientalis | reverse complement strand
TTACATGTTTGTGTAAATACTTGAGTAAGCACCTTGTTGCACACACACACACTTGAACTCATTTAAGAAGATTAAAATCAATCCCAACATTGGCAAGAAATGGTAGAATAATTTTGATATCTTATTCGCCCTCCTCTAGGATTACTTTATAGACATTTTAATTGGTATTAGAGCCTAGGTTACTCACATAAGGCTTGACAACCAGAGTAGCATCCTAACAAAAATCCAAGATGGCTAGAAAAGAGAGTGATATGTTCATTAACACACCTCCATTCTTCAATGGAAGTGACTACGGTTATTGGAAATCTTGCATGGAGATCTTCCTCAATGCATATGATCTAAAAGTTTGGAATGCAATAGTTGATGGCTATACACAGCTTTACAAAACACGAAGTGAGTAGACCCATGCCGAAGAGGTAGCTCACAAGTTCAATTTTAGGGCCTTGAATGCCATAGCAAGTGGTTTGGCCCCCGATGAGTTTAGAAGGATAGTTCATCTAAAAACGGCAAATGAAGCATGAAAGCTTCTCTCGATTGCCCATAAGGGTATGAGTGCCGTAAAGATGTCCATGGTTCAAATGTACACTATACAACTTGAAGTACTTAGAATGGAGGATGATGAAGAAATTTCTCGATTAAATGTCAAGCTGTCCAACTTGGTAAACGTCACGAGGAGTTTAGGTGAGGATATTCTGGAATCCAAAATGGTTCGAAAAGTGCCTAGGTCACTCCCTAAAAGGTTTAGACCTAAAGTGACAGGCATAGAGGAAAGCAAAGACTTAGAGACTATGAAACTAGAGGAGTTGATTGGCTCACTTTAAACGTTTGAAGCAGCAATCAAAGAACCTACCAAGAAGAAGGGAATTGCCCTCAAGGTAGATGAACTAACTGAATCTAATGAAGATTCAAATAATGACTTAACTCTAGCAGCTAAGAGGTTTTAAGTTTTTTAGGAATAATTTAAAGGATTACTCCAAAAACAAACAAATGAGGAGATCCCTTCCTAGATATAAGAAAACGAAGAACTTCTCAAAGGAGCCTCCCATTTGCTATTAGTGCAAAGGGAGAGGACACATTACTAAGGATTACAACAATAAGAAGAACAAGTTCAACCCAAAGGGCAAGCCCATGACAACAACTTTGGATGACGATTCCGAGGTGTCAAAAAATGAGTCACAAAGTAGTGAGAAAGGTCCCTCACAAGAAGTTAAAGTCTTCATGGCCTTTGCCACGTACCCCTATGAATTCACTTTTGGACACAAGTGACTCGTAGTGAGGATGAGGGAGACGATGAAGAAAAATATGAGGTTTATGATGCCCAAGAGGCCTTCAATGAACTCTTTGTTCAAAGTATTGAATTAGGAAAGAAAAATAAACAACTCAAGAGGGAAGTTAATGACTTGGCCGAAAAGTCAAAATTCCTTGAATACACCATCTACATCCTTAAACAAGAGTCTTCTTCAAAAAGTGAGAAAGAAAAAGATCTTTCCAAAGAAAACTACATACTTCTATGTACTAAGGAAAAAATGAGCCGACAAAATAGTTAAAGTAAAAAAAAGAAGCTCAGTGAAACTAAACTATTTTTAGGTCTAGAACAAGACAATAGAAAGCATGAGAAGAGAATACTTCTTGAGAACAATAAAAAATTGTCCAACAAAGTTTGTGAGCTTGAGGAGAAGCTTAAAACCTTAGAAGAGGAGAATGATGAGTCAAGTAGTGATGACTCACTAATCTAAGAGTTGGAAGATGAAGTTAAAACCTTAAATGAGATAAACAAATCTCTCAACTTGACTTGTGTTCAACTCATAAGGAAGTCCCTTGATTATCTTAGACAAATCAAGAAACTTAAAGAGTAAAAGAGGAAGAATATCTCAATGTTTGCCCAAAGAAACGAGAACTTTGAGAAGATGCTCACCATGGGAAAAGAGTATGGGGACAAGACCAGACTTGGTTATAACTCTGAGGCAAATGCTTCTTCCTCTACTTAAGGACCCAAGAATGGCTTTGTTAAAGCCAAAGAGAGCACTCAACCTCCTCCACAACCTTCCTATAAGGGAAAGGAGAAAGTGGAACATCCAAGACCCTTCCAAAAGTCAAATAAGGTTAAGAAGATACCAAATGCTTCACTCAAGGGAAAATCTCCCATGAGTTAAGGAAAAGATTGGAAAAAATCCATGCAACCCCAATCTCGGTCTTATGCCTAAGTGGTTGGAAGTAGATCACAACCTAATCAAGCATATTCCTATAAAGGAGCTTAAGAAGTGAGAAAACCTTATGCCTATGGTAAAGAGACATGCAATAAATTTTAAGCCAACAAAGCTTCTACTTCAAGAGGATTCCAAGGAAATGTCTTTACTTCTAGGATGACTAAGGGACAACCTAGTCAAAATAAACAACATAGAAGAACCTAACAACCCTTCTATGATGAGCAATCTAGAAGGAAGACAATACAATCTCACACACCTAGGAGGCCCCTATTCTATTGCTTCTATAGTGGCTTAGAATAACACATCAAGGTCGATTGTAAAAAGAGGACAAATTGCATAAAATCCCAAAGAATGCATTGTTGATGCAAGGGCATCATTTATCAAATCCCTGGGTAAATGTGTGCAAGAAGCTCCAATATTTAAGCCTTGAAGATCAAGACACAAGCCAGACTTCAATTTTCAAGAAGGTAAAAGCATGCATGTAGCTTCATAGGGATAACGTAGTATGACCCTAGGCATGTCCACACACATGGTTGAATGCCCCAAATTGATCCCAAGTGGATATGGACCTCCCAAAAATGCACACAACAGTGTAATTACAAAATTCACTATGTGTGACCGATTACAAACCCCTTGATCGATCACAAAAGTGAAAAATACAAAATTTTCACTATTCATGATCGATCACAAAGCCCATGATCGATCACACTTAGAGATTTTGACCTCTCGAGGACTAGGCTCCTTCTCCATGATTAATCACAACATGGGTCCTAGTAGCCTCATGATCGATCGAAAAGTCCATGATCAATCATGGCATGGTTGTGACTTAAAGTGGGGCCCACACCACTCGACATCCCCAAGCATATTTTGGGGGTCATGAAAAATGATCCCTCGATCGATCACGGATTTGGTTTTTTTAGAGTTCGCCAAAACTCTATTTTGAATGTATGGCTAGTTTCTCTTTTCCATTTGAAAAGATTCCAATCTAAGGATTGTGAGTCATATTTGTCTTCTATAAAAGGAAATGTTTTCCATTAGAGCAAGACAAAAATCTTTAAGCATTCAAGAAAGTGTTATTTTACTTTACTAAAAAGAGCCTCTAAGGGTGAGAACCCCTATTCCTCCATTGCTCGAGCTCCAAGCTTGAAAGCTCCTCACGAAAATCTCTCTTGGTACCCTCTCAACTTATATTAACTAACATCTACTTGAGATGTGTGGTTTAGGTTATCCCTTGTGGAAACCCTCTTTGGTGTTGGCCTAGCTCAAGAAGTTTTAGTGCCTTAGCTTGAAGAAGAAGTGGGTGTATAAAGTAAACCAACTCAACAATGAGCACTCCCACATGTGGTAAGAACAACAACATCAACCAATTTAGTGGTAATATTTGATATTCATATTGTATTAATTTGTATACTTATTCATCATCTATTGTTTTGCTTCTGTCGGAGACACCGAAAGCTTTACTACCTCTACCAGAGGCACCAGACATAGTGCACACTCGTCGAAGACACCGAGTGTTGTTGAGTAACTTGCTTGTGAGCAACTTACCTAGTTTGTATATGACAATGTAAATGAACTATACCTAAGCTCATAGTGAGCTTTAGAAGAGTGGACGTAGGTCTAATTTCCCATAACGTACTTTTGGGGATGTGGGAGAGAACTGGTGTATATTGGGCTACACCAAGAATTGCTAACTAAAAAAATGATCATAATATGATTAAGGATGAATGGAAGTTGTGGGACATAATGGTGCACTAGACATTGGGATTCGAGTTCAACCCAATGACAAAGATTGCAACTACAACAAATTATTTCACTTAAAGTGGTGCTGATTTCATAAAGGCATAAATGACAACCACTAGATTTGGGTGCTCTTGGATTTTTTTTCATTTAAAGTAATACTTTTTAATATAGTCATCGAAGTATTGTAGGAATACCTAGATACTGCGGCATTCTATAGTAAACTGCTTGAACACCAGAATGAGTTACATGTCATCTTCATAGAAACATCAACTGAAAGAGAGTTTCTATGGTTTCAACTCTGAAGTATTGCTAAAACATACCATTTTTTCTTTCAATTATAATACCCAATAACCAATAATATTGATGGTGGATGATCATCATTTTATTGCTATGCAGGGAGATGTATGCATATACATCTTAATGCTAAGTCTCCTGACATCGGTGAGAGTAGACATTTACCACAAAGGTGATGTTTGGAGATATAAATAGGTTCATGTCAACATAGAGTGGGTAGTGATTCATGTTCTTATGTGGTCCATGTCAAACTATTTCATGAGGAATACAAGTTCATAAAATGATAGGAAGGTATAAGTCTAGTTCTCTCATGAGAATGATCACCATCCAGTTGTTGCAGGATAGGAATATTTGAAAGACATCCATGTTCCTTGAGGATAATGACTATATTGATTAGATTAAACATGATGCCCCCAATTAATGACTGTTTAGGTTTATGATTTGATGAATTTCATGTGATGCACTTTGGTCATTAGTTTGATGAATTTGGAATTTTCTATGATTGGCTTTAGTTTTTGTTTACTAAATGGATGAGTGAATGATATGTGATGCACTTTTTTGTGATTGAGTCTAGTTTTTATTTATTAAATAGATGAATAAATGACATTTGATGCACTTCTCTTTTCCTTAGTGATTGGCTCTTGTCATGGTTTTGTTTTGATGAACATGTTATCATGTGATTTTTTTTTTTTTGTTGATATAAATCAATTTATGTTGTGGGTGGTTGATTGTAATGAACCATGAGTTCATCAGAGTAATTAAACTTGTGACATCTTTGAGTTCATGATGGTTTGAACATGATATAACAATAGTTATGTTCAAGAAAAAATTATATGAATTTATAGATTTATACATTGTTAAGGAAGCTTATTGGTTATTTAAGCTGAGTGGTCATGAATAAGTGTGGGAGATATTTACTTGTCATGGCTAGACATTTCTCGATTTTCTATGCATGATCAAAAGTATTATTCACTTTTCAAGGTATTTGATGATGTAATATGTTCTCTTATAGGGGTATATATATATTTTAAATTTCATACGTTGACTGTTTGTTGAATTCTTTGTGTAAAAGGATTGTGTAAGAGCTAGAGATGATTTCCATGTATTAGCTATGCTACCAATTGAAAAACAACTTTTGTAAAGGGGTAGCAAGAGAATTCATAAGCAAAATATAATGACTGCTTTCTCCTTTGATATGTGGATTACTTTTGCTCCTGCTAGAAGGTAGGGACAAAAAATGACTCATAGATAATGATGGAGGCTATATGTTCACCATATTTGAATTTACCACATGTACCATTTGATTAGATGTTGATTTATTCAATATTGCAATGGTATTCAATTGCTTTCTTATCATTTGTGTGGATAAATATTACATCATCAATGTTGGGTATCCAAACGTGCATGGATTCCTTACACCTTATCACGGTATTGCCTCTAAGACTTTAGATGTGGGAACATGAAGGAACAATGAAAGAAGAATTTAACTATGGCCATTCATCACTTAGATATGTCATTAAATGTTGCTTGGGTTATTGAAGTCTCATTTTCCTAGTCTCAAGCTAATGGCATCGCTCCCACTCACAATTCAATGGCAATTTATAATTTCATTTACCAAGAGGCTATAAAGGATCAACTTTTTGATAAATATGAAGATGAAGATGAGATAATGAAGAATTAAGACTTCCGTTGGGGATGTCAATGAACCTAACTAATGGAGTCCATTGGATACCATAATGAGGAGATAAGGCAATTTAGGGATAGGATGATTGATGTGTGTGGTAATCTATATTCCTAAAATTTGATGTTTAGATTTTTGATGAGGTTGGAATAGTATTTGGAAACAATGATTTCATAAAGAACTAGATGTACAATGAATGAATGTTTTTAGTAAATATCATTTCAATGCTTTTAGTAGATGCTTAATTTTGTTGGAAACAATATTATTATTGTCACTCTGCTTTAGGTATAATAAATGGGATAAGTTATATAAAAAAGTATTGGTTGATTTAGGTATTGATGATGGAGCATCTGGACCCAGCTGGCTGAGTTGATTAATGGGCTAACCACCCCTGGTCCATCTGCGGTCCCACCTAATTTGTTTAGCAACCCACTATAGGTTCAAATACTAGGTCCAGATGGCCAACCGACCTGATAGAGAAGTGGATTGCCGACCGACCCATTAGAGAGTTGGATGGCCGACCGACCAGTCAGAGAAGTGGATTGCTGACCGACTAGTTAGAGAGTTGGATTGCCGACTGACCCATCAGAGAAGTAAGCTGCCAACCGACCCTCATTGTCGTTCGGCAGACTCCTCGATATAGACGACTAAGGGATGACTGCCTATTGCTTTCGAGACAACGGACGAATGACGATACCCGAGCGGACCGCGAGTAAGACAAAAGCGGTTACAGAACGCAAAATATTACAAGACAATGACCAACCCGACACTGACACGTGTACCACTCCTCCACCTTTCTGTAACCAACTTGAAGAATATTCGAGTAAGGAGGGAAGAAACAAGATAAAAGGGGGGAAAACCCTAATCAATCACTTCTCAGAGTGAAAGGAGAGGATAATTCTCTAAATTTTCTAGTCCCTGACTTGGACATCAGAGAGGTGTAGGCCGATGCCACACCAACGTCATTCCCTGCTTGCATGTAGGTACCATCCAAATTTTGGATCGAGGGACACCAAAGGACCATCTGAGTGATCTGCTTCTTTACATCATCAGTTGGCGCCATCTATGGGAACAAATAAAGTTTTTGGCAAGATAAAGGTCTTATGATAGAAACTCGATCTAGAAGAATGGAAGCTCGTTGGAATGCATCGTCCATGAACGATTCAAGAAGAGGAGAGGTCGAGGCAGCCCAAATTGCAAGCCTAGAGCAAAAGCTGCAAGACCTCCACCGCAACATGGAAAAAATGACACAACAAAACCAGGAGCTAAGTAGTAGGTTTATGGAGCGAATGGAACATTTGTGCTTTGGCAATGAAGAGACCCAGGACGGTATGCATCCTAGACCAAGGGTGGAAGAACTTAGAAGGGAGAGAGAAGATGATAGCCAGGGCCTAAGAGCTTCAGCGTCACAATATACCAGTGACGCAGATGTGGGAACCACCACCGAATAAGAGAACTATATTCGGAAGATGTAGGGCCAACTGAATGCGATAATGGAGGCTATTTGAGGCAAAACTCCTATGGTAGAAGTATTGGTGTAGAAGATGGATCACCCCTTCTCCATGACGATCATGTCGCATCCTCTCCCAAAGAAGTTCGGAATTCCCCTGATGGAGCTGTTTGATTGAAGCAAGGATCCGTTCAATCATCTCAAGACTTATAAAACTTTGATTCTCCTGCATGATTATTCAGATGGGGTCATGTGCAGGGCTTTTCTGGCAACTCTGAAGGGTTCAGCATGAAAATGGTTTAACAACCTTCAACTCAACAACATTAATTCCTTCTCTGAATTGAGCCAGTTATTTATGGGCCATTTCATAAGGAGAAGACGTTATCGTAGGATGGCCACCTATCTGCACAATGTTAAATAGGCAAAGGGGAATCGCTAAGGGACTATGTCTCTCGTTTCAACCAGGAGGTGATGCAAGTAGATGACACTGATGAAAAGGTTGTGCTTATCGCTTTTATGGGTGGGCTATTGCCCACAAAATTCCTATTCTCTCTTTCGAAGTCCCCTTCGAGTTGATGTTGAGGGTTCAAAAGCATATAAACGTCAAGGGTGCAATGATAGCAAGAAGGGACCAAGGGAATAAGCTTCGTGAACTGTCAAAAAGAAAAAGGAACGAGCAACCAAAAATGGTCAAAGCTAAAGCCAGGACTAGAGACAATGCCGACTGGGTGACACGACCTAGGGAAGCATGCACGCCGGCTCATAGAGCATAGACGTATACCCCACTCAATTTCCCACTAGAGCAGGTGTTCATGTATGTGCGGGATGACCCTTCCTTGAAGTGGCCTGAAAAGCTCAAGACTCCCCTAGAGAAAAGATCCCAGAAGAGATATTATCGGTTCCACCGCAACCACGATCACAATACGGAAGAATGCATCGACCTAAGCGACCAAGTAGAAGCACTCATCCGATAAGGAAGATTAAGGCATTTTGTAGCGGGTCGCCCACAGACATTGCTAGAAAGGGTAGAGGAATCACCAAGCTAAAGGAATACTGGGCCTGAGCCACTTTGAGAAATAAAGGTTATCGCTGGTGGCTTGCCTAGAGGTGGCGAGTCATTATCGGCTTGGAAGGCACATGCTCGTGTAGTAAAAGCTTCATAAGAGGAAGTTTATTCTACCGAGAGACCAAGGAAATGCCCCTGAACTTGGCAGGAGAATATCACATTTACTGAAGAAGATTCTAGAGGGGTGAACCATCCCTATGATGACGCCTTGGTGGTCATGTTGATCATAGTCAATCACCGGATCCGGAGGATACTGATAGATAATGATAGTTTGGCAGATATCCTATACTTGTCTGCTTTTAAGCAAATGGGAATCGGAAAGGAGAAAATCTGACCAACTACAACACCATTGGTCAGCTTCATCGGAGATAAATTGTACCCCATTGGGACCATTACATTGCACCTGTGAGCCAGAGCCCGTCCCCACTAGGTGACCAAGGCAGTCAACTTCTTGATTATAGATTGTTTCTTGGCTTATAATGTCATCATAAGAAGTCTGACATTTAACAAGATGAAGGCTATTACCTCAACTTATCACTTGCTAATGTGCTTCCTGACCGAGGAGGGAGTCGGAGAAGTTAAAGGAGATCAGACGGAGGCCTGTGAATGCTATGTGGAGTCTCTAAAAGGAAAAGAGTCCAAGGAAGCCCTCATTATTGAAGACATGAAAGACAAAGATGATAGTCAATTAAAGTAGACCGGGCCTGCAGATGACTTAGAAGAACGTAGTGTTGACCCCAACTATCCTGAATGGGTGGTGCATGTTGGGAGGATACTTCTGGAAGAGTTCAAACTTAGTTTGCAAAAGCTCTTGACGGCCTATAGGGATGCCTTCGCCTAGATGCATGTGGACATGCCAGGGATCGACCCAAGAGTAATCACACATAAATTGTGTGTTGATCCCTCGGCAAGACCGGTTAGATAAAAAAAGAGAACATTCACAGTCGATAAGAATCAAGCTATTGTAGAAGAGGTGGAGAAGCTACTAAAAATAGGGTTCATACGGGAAGTCGTTTACCTTGATTGGGTCACCAATGTGGTATTGGTAAAGAAGAACAAGGGAAGTGGAGAATGTGCGTAGACTTCACTGATCTTAATAAGGCATGCCCCAAAGATAGTTTTCCACTGCCAATGACAGATGCACTGGTTGATTTTACCTCTGGCCATGCCCTACTCAGCTTCATGGACGCGTTCTTAGGATATAACCAGATACAGATGGAGAAAAGGAGATTGTAAGAAAATGTCCTTCATTACTGATCGAGGGACTTATTATTATGAAGTCATGCTGTTTGGGTTAAAAAATGTGGGAGCCACTTATCAGAGGCTGGTGAATAAAATATTCAAGGCCCAGATTGGAAGGAATGTTGAATTCTACGTGGATGATATGCTTGTTAAAAGCATGGAAGCTGAGAAGCATGTGAGTGACCTGGAAGAAACCCTTGAAACCCTAAGGAAGTTCCGAATGAAGCTCAACTCGGCCAAGTGTGCCTTCAGGGTGTCGGCGGGCAAGTTTTAGGTTTCATGGTCTTCCACAGGGGAATAAAGGCCAACCCGGAGAAAGTTGATGTAATCCTGAACATGAAGTCTCCATAGACCATGAAAGAAGTCCAGCGGCTAGTAGGAAGGGTGGCAGCCCTCAGTCAATTCATTTCAAGGTCAACAAACATATGCTTTCCTTTCTTTTACCTTATAAAGAAAGGATTTAAGTGGACAAAGGAAGCCGGGCGTTAATTTCAAGATCTCAAAGGACACTTGGTGAGCTTACCAACCCTCAGACGAACAACTCCGAGAGAAAAATTATATTTATATCTGGCAGTGTTTGAGGTAGCTATGAGCTCAGTCCTAGTAAGAGATGAACACAATTAGGTCCCGATCTACTATACTAGTAGAGCCCTATATGGAGCAGAACTGAGATATCCACCTCTGGAAAAACTAGCATTCACCCTAATAACAACAATAAGAAAACTCAGGCCCTACTTCTAAGCCCACCAGGTCGTAGTGCTAACAAACAACCATTAAGAGCTGTGTTACAGAGACCGGAAGTGTCGAGTAGATTGGTGAAATGGGTCATAGAGTTGGGCGAATTCGACGTCTGTTACCGATTGAGAACTGCCATAAAAGAACAGGTCTTGGCAGACTTTCTGGTGAATTAACTCCTGAGATATGCGAAGAGTTTCCCCCCGAGTCAGAATGGACCCTCCACATGGACGGATCGTCCACTGCTTCATCTAGTGGTGCAGGTCTTTTGCTAACTACGCCTGAGGGAATAGTGATCTAGTATGCAATCAGATTGGGGTTCAAAGAAACGAATAATGAAGCCAAGTATGAGCCCCTAATAGTTAGACTGGGCCTAGCCATTGAATTAGGGGCCACATGCTTATCCGCTTATACGGATCCAAGCTCGTCGAGGGGCAGGTAATCAGAGAGTATGAAGCCAAGGAGGAGTGAATGAAAAAAATACCTGGCTAGAGTCGTGAAGCTCATGTCCCACTTCAAAACTGTCAAGATTTAACATATCCTGAGGTGTTAGAATGAGCATGCTGACTGGTTGGCACGACTTGCCTCTGATGATAGGTACTTCATGGATAACTGGCTGCTAGTAAGTAGACCCAATTGACCAAGCATGGAAAATGAACCGACTGTTCATGTGTGTGCAAACGAGTAAGAAGACGACTAGAGGATGCCAATTATAGAGTTTTTAAAAATGGGAGTTCTGCCACCAAACTGAGGAGAATCTCAAAAACTGAAGCTACATGCCAGTTGCTACACTTTAATTGGTGACCTCCTCTACAAACGAAGTTTCACCTTTCCTTACTTAGGATGCTTGTCTCCAACTAAGGCCGATTATGTCATAGAGGAGGTCTATGAAGGGATCTATAAAAACCATTCGGACAGTCAGTCACTACTTCTCAAGCTGATTAGAGTAGGATACTACTGGCCAACGATGCAGGCCGACTCGGCAAGTCATGTGTGTAAATGCTATAGCTATCAAAGATTCACCAACATTTCTATGCAGTTGGTGGAGGAGCTCTCACCTATCATAGGACCATGGCCCTTTGCCCAATGGGGAATTGACATCACAGGATCACTTCCCCTGGCGATGAGGCAATGGAAGTTCCTTGTAGTAGCAGTTGATTATTTTACAAAATGGGTTGAGGCCGAGGCGTTGGCAAAAATAACCTAGCACAACATATGTGACTTCGTTTGGAAGTCCATAATATGTCGATTTGGGATACCATAAGTCATCATTATCGATAACGGGAAACAGTTTGACAATCGATATTTTCATGAATTCTGCTCCCAGTTAGGGATCAAGAACCACTTCTCCTTCCCAGCACATCCTCAGGCCAACGAATAGGTAGAAGTCACCAATAGAACTATATTGAAGATCATCTAGACCAGGTTGGAGGCATCAAAGGGATAGTGGGTTGATGAGCTACCAGGTGTCCTCTGGGCATATAGAACAACTCGAGAAGTCCTACAGAGGAAACCCCCTATGCCCTAGCTTTCGGCTGCGAAGTAGTAATACCAGTGGAAGTCGGGATGGCAAGTCTGAGGATTTAGGAACCACATGTCGTGGGGTCAAAGAAAGAGCTATGTCTGAACCTTGACTTGCTGGAAGAAAGGAGAGAGGAAGCCACCATTCGCATGACAACTTATCAACAGAGGATGATGAAGTATCACAAGGCCTGAGTACAACCACGAGGCTTCCAGAATGGGGACCTCGTCCTTCAAAAAATGAGCATAGCAATGCATGTTCTAGGAGACAGAAAGCTGGGGCCCAATTGGGAAGGTGGACCTATCGAGTCACCCGGATTACATGAAAAGGAGCCTACTGCTTGGAGTCCATGGACAGAAAGACCATACCCCGACCATGGAACATTGAACACTTAAAAAGGTATTACCAATAGTCATGTAATCTTTTATTTATAATAATAAAATTCATCTACTGTTGTGTGTGGCATAGTATCCTACTACAATGATCGATAATTAACGCCTCGAGTAGAGTCGTAAAAATGGACTAAGTCCAGTAAAATGACCCCTCGGTCTACTACAACGATCTATAATAAACATCCCGAGTAGAGTCTAAAATGACCCGTCGGTCTACGACAACAGTCAATAATTAACGTCCCAAGAGGAGTCGTAAAAATGGACTAAGTCTAGTAAATTGACCCCTCGATCTACTACAATGATCTATAATCAATGTCCCGAGTGGAGTCTAAAATGACCCCTTAGTCTATTATAACGGTCAATAATTAATGTCCTAAAAGGAGTTATAAAAATGGACTAAGTCCAGTAAATCGACCCCTCGATCTATTACAATAGTCTATTATAATGGTCGATAATTAACGTCCCAAGAAGAGTCATAAAAATGGACTAAGTCCAGTAAATCGACCCCTCGATCTACTACAACGGTCTACTACAATGACCGACAATTAACATCCAGAGTGGAGTCGTAAAAATGGATTGAGTCCAGTAAAATGACTCATTGGTCTACTATAATGATATACAATCAAAGTCCTAAGAGGAGTCGTAAAAATGGACTAAGTCCAGTAAATCGACCCCTTGATCTACTACAATAATCTACTATAATGGTTGATAATTAACATCCTGAGAGGAGTCGTAAAAATGGACTAAGTCCAATAAATTGACCCCTCGGTCTACTACAATGGTCGATAATTAACATCCCGAGAGGAGTCGTAAAAATGGACTAAGTCCAGTAAATCGACCCCTCGGTCTACTATAATAGCCTACTACAATGATCGACAATTAACATCCCGAGTGGAGTCGTAAAAATTGACTAAGTCTAGTAAAATGACCCCTCGGTCTACTACAATGATCTACAATCAACATCTCGAATGGAGTCATAAAAATAGATTAAGTCCAGTAAAACTACCCTTCGGTCTACTACAATGATCTATAATCAACGTTTGGAATGGAGTCGTAAAAATAAACTAAGTCCAGTAAATCGATCCCTCGGTCTACTGCAACGGATGATGATTATCGTACTGAGGGGCATCATGAAAATGGACGAGCAATTTACCAAATGATTAACATACCAAAAAAAATAGAAAGTTTAGATGAAGGACCCTCAATCCTTACAAAAAATATATATGAAAGAATAGGCCTAAGAGGTAGCATCATCTTTCTCTTGCTTTGCAATGGATTCCTCGTTTGGCTCCTACATGACAGACATTGATTCAACATCGGCCCTCAACATAGAAAGGTCAAGGTCGGGATGTATCCTCAAAGCTCGGTGGTGGAGAGTCTCGAAACCACTGATAAAATACTCTGTCATCTCGTCATTAAAGGCTTCAGACTATATATAAGCCACAACTGCCTCATTTGTAGCCTTTTCCTTCTCTACCTCTTGTTGGGACCTCATCTTGTCCAGAGACGTCCGAAAAATGGTAGCACCAGATCTTTCTCCCTCGACCTCGTCCCGGGCCTCCTCCAATGCAGCCTCGGTGCCTTTGAGCCTTTATTTAGTCTTGGTTAATTTGTCCCTCAGAGCTTTTTGCTCAGACTCTACCTCAGATAGCTTTTTCTTGAGGTCCTTGGCATACCTGTCTGTGGTGAGCTGACGATTATCAAGGGCGGTCACTTTTGTCAACACCTGCAACAAGGATGTTCAATAAGGCAAAACGAAGGGACCCAACTCATAGAAGAGAAAAGAAAGGAAGTTTACCCTCCCAAAGTAAAAAAGGGTGCTCCTAGCCAGAGCTTCAGTGCTATTAGGCTAGAGGCTTTTCAGGTCCTGTTCAGAGACGATCGAGCGCAGATGACTGACAACCCTAATCTCCTTAGCCAGTAAAGAGAGAGCAACTTTCTCCTTCCCCTTGGACAAGCCCTCCTCATTAAATGAAGGAAGATCTTCGACGCACTCCTCGAAGGAAGGAATAGAATCCAAAGCCACCTCTAAGTCAATAACAGAAATAGAAGGCCGCACGACCGATGCGGGGGCCAGCGAAGGAGTTAGCCTAGAATGATCTTTCTCCACCAAGCGGTATTGGGAAAACCTTGGTTTTTTCTAAGACTTGCCAGGGGTGGACTTAGCTGTCACTCTCTTCGAAGAAGATTTTGAGGGTATGGTAGACGTATCTACAAATGTAAGCGAATGATTAAAAAGAAAAAAATCTTGACCAATTGGAAGAGGAGCCAAGCTAAATGCCTGACCGACTAGAATGGAAGTTGAGCTAGATGTCTAACCGACGGAAACAGGAGAAGAGTTGGATGTCTGACCCACTGTGAGCTCGGATGACGGAAGCTTTAGGCCGGATAGATATGTGGAGAGGGACTCTGAATTCACCAACAGAAAATAATCCCAGACCAGGTGCGCGAAAGCCTGTTCCAACCTTGCGAGCTGAGTATCAGACATGGGACGTTTGGCTAATGCTACAAAAACTAGGAAGATCAGACTGACTGAGTGGATAACGAATGAGGAAGGCTAACACAATTAAGAATTACCTCTTGCACACGGCTCACCCCATATCTTATAAGCTGTTTAGATCTGATCATGAGGTGGCTCCCACGGGAGGGACTCCAAGCCATCCCCTGAAGCAAAAAAGAATTTGTTTTTTCAACCCCTATTAGAATTTAGAAGACCCGTGATTAAGGCTCAGTTAGGCACCCTAGCAGTGAAATACCACCACCTCGAGTGCATCTCCACTACCTTGTAGCAATAAAGGAACTCGGGTATAGTGATGTGATCCTAACTCCACTGCACGTAGGCCATAGTACCAAGCAGGTGATCAGGATCTCCACGAGTTGAGCATGACTTGGCCCAGAGCTAGACGAAGGTGGGTGAGGAGTTAACGAACAAATAAAGGAATTGGGAACCATAAACTGGCCTCCAGATCCTGTTCAAAGATGGAAACCTCACTCGGGAGACAAGAACAAGCCCACTCATCGAAGGCCGGGACCCTCAAAATTACTAACTCGGGTATTTGGTAAACATGGCGAAAGCCCTCTAGTTGAGACCTTGACAAGGTAGAGAGGACATTCTTAGCAGCATATGGCACGTCGGCAAACCGACCCGACCTAACCGGTGATGAAGGGTGAGCCGAGTCAGGGGGATCAGCATAGGCAATCATCAAGGGCCGTGATGGACTCTGTCGACTCGGAGGAATAATCCATTTGACCGAGGGCATATATAACGCCCACTGAAGGGCCTATCGCCTCTAAGAAACAACGGAAAATACTACCTAGAGAAGACGAGTCGAACCCTAAGGCACTAAGATCTAGAGAATGTCGGTGGGTACGGAAGTAGTGGCAAAAGTGAACTACGTTAAACCCAAAGAGCACTCCGGTAGGGTCTAGACAGGAAGGAGAGTGTAAGGCAGGAGCTATGATGAGGAAGCGACACCATAAACC
>JAOXJP010056691.1:0-15812 GCA_025762735.1 Platanus orientalis | reverse complement strand
TAAGCATTCCTAGAGAGATCAATAAAGCTTTCTATATTTCCCTCCAAGTGTGAGAGTTGTGCACTAAGTCACTAGCTACTTAAGTGTGGGCAACAAGGTAGGCTGACTTGTCTACTAGGAGCAAGAGTAGTACAAGTGCCGCACGGTCTAAGGAGCTTGAAAAAGCTAAGTCCGTGACATAAGGGTCCTTTAAACAGAAGGTACACCAATTTTCAAGGATACAGAGAAAGAGGAGTGATGCAGACATCATGACCGAGATGATGATTGGGCCTTGTCATAGTTTTATTTATCTACTTTAATTTTTTTATATGTAATTGTGTCTCATGTAAAAAGGGGCACAATTTTGAAGGTATTTTAGTCCGTAAGAGTTATTTGAGGGTATTTTTATTATTATTAGTAGTGTAGGGTTATTTTTGTCATGGGATTAGTAGAGGGGGAGTTTACTTCTATTTTATGTAAAAAAAAACCTAGCCGTGGGACTCTATTTATAGAGCCCACGACCAATCAATCTTTTTATATGAATAATATGAAATTTTAGCTTACACGATTTGGCTTCCTGTGTCTCCTTCTTCTTCCTCTTTGGTTGCAAGTTAAGTGCAGTAAAACCCTAGAATGGGTCTAGGGAAAACCCTAGTTCAACGATGGTAGTGGAGGCTACTCCCTCCCCTTGGGTTAAAGGCCTTTTATCTCTTTTCCTTCTTCTTTTACTTAATTTACATAACTTTAATGTGTTGGATTTTGCTTGGGCTGCAAGAATCACAAGAATACTTCATCTTCTTCCAGGTTTTGGGTCAGGAATTTACTCAAGGGGTTGTACTAAAGCTATAGCTACAGGTTCATGACATCTCCATTCATTAGTGTGGTTGTTGAAGAGTTTTACTGCAAGAATATAGGGCTGCAGACTTGACGATCAGCAAGGAGGTTCCCCTAAGAAATTGATGCCAGCCCCTAAACTGTTGGGAGTTGGGTTTTGGCTTCTCTCCAACAATTAGGGAACACCCATACGACTCCTGTAGTGGTGGGTCCCATTCCAAAGGGCCCACCAGATTGAGTTCTTCCTTGTTTTATCAGGCAAAGGCGTCACTGCAGAGGGGGGGGGTTGTACTGTACGAGATTGAATACAACTCCATAAATATAGGAGATCGAGTGTTGGGCTTTTCCCTGAGTATTAGGGACTCATATACAATCCTAGGGGTGTTGGTCTCACTCCAAAAGAAGCCCTATCTGATCTGCTACACTCAGTTCCCTCAATACAGACGATAAACAGGCCCTGTTTTGGGGTATTAGAAGAACAAGCACAGCACCCTATAGAGATCTGATTGCAAGCTTTTAGGGGTTTGTTATACCCTCTTGGACGACCCTAATCCACTTGCTCTCAGTCCCTATACAGCAGGGATTCATGCTATTTTATTTGGAGAAGCTAGAAGCTGGAAGCAAGACTCAAATCTGGGTATACCAGTTTCAATTTCATCAAACTCAAGGTAAGAGGCTATTGTGGTTGTGTTCTGAGCTTCTAATGCCTGCTAGAAGGTGTGCACAGGTTTGCTACAGCTAATCTGAGGTATTTTACCTGACTCTACCATGTCCCTTCTTCTGTCCCTTCTTAACCCTGTGAATTTTCTGATAAACCAGACCCTATTCAATCGTCAATCAGTCCTAGGCCTCGTTAATAAACTTCCCTTAATCCTCTTATCTAACATTGATCAAATTCTGATATTTTGGCCTGTTATTGTCTAGTTTTATTAAATTTATACTATTCTGATTTTCTGGACAGCAACTAGACAATAGGCTAATCTTCTAATTTAATCGGGTTCATGCATATAATTTAGGCCCCTTTTGTTTAATTACTTTATAGGCCTTTAAGTCTTATCATGCTTATTGGACTTGATTAAATTTGATCTGAATTTGTGTGTGGATATGCAAGTAGGAACCTCATTTATACTTGATCACTACTTTTATTAATTTTATGCCCGACTCCTTTATGCACACACCCACTAGTCCATATGAATGCTGCATCAAGGAGGCTGTAATGTCAGTTTTACCTATAGCTACCTGGAGGAGGGACCAATCAGTGGGTACTGATCAAATAGGGGAGTTAGATTTAGGGGATGATTCCTTGCTGGGCCTTCCAAGTTCGTGAGATTTGGTCAGCTTTTAGATCTGTCTTTTAAAGGTTTGAAAGAGAAACACAAGCTCGAAGAAATTGAGAAGAAAAAAAATAGTAGGAAAGAGAGGTAAACCTTAGTGGGATAAGAGGCACTAAAAGATTGATAAAAGAACTGAAGAAACCAGAGAGTGGGATAAATTATGATGGAAAGATGGGGGAAGAAGGAAGCCCTAGGAAAGGGAAGGGTTATCTTGGATTTTTTTTTTTTTTTTAATGAATGAAAAATTTTATTGAAAGAAAGGGGATCCCTGAAAAACAAAAACAGAGGACAAGAGAAAAGCAAGAAAAGTCCAAGGCCCACCCCCCACCAGCCCTAAACATTAGGATACAAGAGCCCAACACGGGCCTTACCCCAACCCAACTACACTGGAGAGCAACCAATTATCTCTCGCCAATTCTTACATAGATTCCCACTCTTAAGTGATTACAATCTCTACATTGCAAGGCCAAGAGCAGAATTTTCTCTTTCACCCTCTTGTAAACTTGGTAGGACAGTTCTGTATGACCCTCAAAGGTTCTTTTGTTCCACTCAAGCCACAAAGACCAGCATATAGCCGCCAGAACAACTCTCCAAATCCTCCTTCCCTTAGGTGAGAACGCCTTACCCCTCCAAGTAACCAGGAGAGAGACCAAGGACGTTGGAGGAAACCACCAGATCCTGAAATCCCTAAAGACATCGATCCAAACCTCCCAAGCAAATGTGCAGTGAAGAAGGATGTGCTGGACCGATTCCGCATCTCTTTTGCACAAGCTACAAATGTTTGTATGGATCAATCCTTTCTTCTAAAGAACCATCAATAGTGGAGATCATTCCCAAAGATGCCGTCCACATAAAGAACTGAACCTTGGGGTGTGGATAGAAGCATACCAAATGTCCCTCTAAGGCCACTTAGTGGCCTCCGAACTGCCCAGAAATGCCGCACAGAATCTGACACTAAACATACCTCTCGCGTTTGCTTTGTCACACCATCTGTCCACCTAGCTTGGGTCCACTTGGACCAAGGCTAATCAGCCTAGTAAGGCTTCAATGTCCCTGAGCTTCCAATCAAAAGCCAATCATTTGAGAATAGGATGCCATACAAGAGACCTGTTTCTCTCCTCCAAGTAGTCTACCAGCCTCGCCCTAGGGTCAGCTGCCAATGAGAAGATTGAAGGAAAAGAAACACTATGAGGCACCTCACCACACCATTTATCTTCCCAAAAGCTCGTTCCCTGACCATTTCCCACTGTCACCTGCAGACCTTCCTTATAATCCTGAAAGAACTTCATGATTCCATTCCAAGGGCTAAAACCACAGGGGCCCCTCACTAAGCAATGGGTGCCATCCGGCTGCACTCCATATGATGCAATGATCTGTCTCCATATGCTTCTAGGTTCCTACACAAATCTCCCAAACCATTTGCATAAGGCCTTGATCAATAGATCCAATTTTCTGAGTCTCAACCCCCATTTGTGTTTGAGTAGGCAAACTTTGTCCCAAGCCACCAAATATTGGCCCCCCACATCCCCTCACCCCTTCCATAGGAAATTCCTTTGGATCCTTTCAATCTAAAGGGCCACTGGCCTCGGGATAACAAAGAGAGACATGAAATACACCGAAATGCTAGATAGAGCAGCCTTAATTAGAGTTGTCCCACCTCCTTTGAAGAGGTAGACTGGCTTCCATCCCGCCAGTTTTTTGTGTGTCCTATCCACCACCAGCCTCCAAGCCACTTTACTTTTAAAAGATGCTCCGAAGGGAAGACCCAAATAAGGGATAGAAAGCTTATCAATCCCACAACCCAAGTCTGTGGCCAAGAGATAAAGATTTGGAACCTCTCTCACTCCAATTAATAGGGATTAAGCAAAATTCATCTTCAACCCAGTCACTTATTCAAAACACCATAAGATGCACCTTAAGTAACAGATCTGTCTCTGAGAGTTCCTATAAAGGATCAACGTATCATCAGCATATTGGAGATGGGATACCTTGATGTTCTCCCTACCCACCTGAAAGCCTTCAATCAGCCCACTTTCAGCCACTTATCTAAGCATAGATTCTAAGATGTCAACCACCAAGATAAATACCAAAGAAGACAAGGGGTTGCCCTACCTTAGCCCTCTCGAGGCCACAAAATGACAGGTCAGGACCCCGTTCACCAAAACTGAAAAGGAGGCCTGGCTGAAACATCTCCACATTCAATCGCACCATCTCACCCCAAATCCCACCATCACAGAATATAGTGGATGAAATTCCATTTCACTCATACGCTTTTCTGTGTCCAACTTGCATATCACCCCTAGCCACCCACTATGCACCCTCTCGTCAATAGATTCACTTGCACTAAGAAACTCGCCCAAGATAGATCTCCCCTCTAGGAAGGCCCCTTGCTCCATAAAAAGATCGACGAAAAAACCCCTTTTAGCCTTACAGTGAGGCATTTGGATATGATTTTGTAAGTGCTCCCTATTAGGCTCACCGACCTAAAATCAACAAGATTCTCTGCCCCTTCCTTCTTTGGAATCAAATAAATGTCGCATTACTCCCCCTATCCAAAAAGCCTATTTCATATAAATCCCTGAACACCTTCATAAGATCTCTCTTGATTACATCCAAGCAAGCTTTGTAGAATAAGATAGGGAAACCATCTAGGCTTAGGGCCTTATCTACCACCATCATCCCTAGGGCAGTTTTGACTTCATCCTCATCAAAAGGTCGCTCTAACCATGCAGCCTTCTCCTCTGGAATCAAAGGGAGCTAGATATCATCCACCTTGAATCTGATGTTCCACTCTTCCTGATACAACCATTAGTAGTTGTCTTCCACATGCTTTTTGATTTCCTCCTCTTCCTCCACCCATCTCTCATTCACCCTTAGTCTGTTTATGGCATTGTGACCCTGTCTACATGTGGCCATCTTATGAAAAATATTATGTATTTCTATCTCCCACTTTCAACCACTAAATTCTTACCTTTTGATGCCACATTATCTCTTCCATCTGCAACACCCTTTTGATTTCCTCCTTCAGAATACCCCTGTCATCCTTTCTTCTCTGGAAAGCCTCTTAAATTCCTCTTTTTCATCTAGATTTTTGATATTTTTCATAAGAGTCTCTATGCGAAGGGGGAGGAAAGTTTTTTCGGTTAGTCAGGTTTAAGATCAACAATGGTGAGCAGGTCCTCTTTCGGCACGATCCTTGGTGTGACTGTGACAAGAGGTCGTTGGCTAGCCTTCTTCTATCATGCTACAACTTTACGGAAAACAAATGGTAGTCAGTGAAAGATCATGATTAGATCCAGGGTGTTTTGTTCCTCGAATATTCAACCAAGAAGATGCCTAAATGATTGAGAGATAAAGGAGATGGGGAGATTATTAGAGTTGTTGGACAACTATTGTCTCAAGGATATAGATCTGCCAGACGAGATGATTTGGAGTTTAGATGAAATGAAGGGATTCTCAGTCAAATCTATGTGCGAGGAGCTTGGTTCCTCTATTCAGATCCCCTTCCCTGGTGAATGTGTCTAGAATTCGCATATGCAAACCAAAGCTTCTTTCTCATGTGGGAGTTGTGGTGGAACAAGATTCCGACGATTAACAACCTAATCAGGAGAGGAATGTTCCTCCCCAATTGATGTTGCTTGCACAAGGTTGATGTGGAATCAGCAGGTCATACTTTTTTACATTGCATTGGACCACTCCATTATGAAATTACTTCAATGGCAAATTCGGGGTCCATTGCGTTCAGCTGATGACAATTAGGGGTCTTCTCTCATGTTGGCCAAAGCACGGTCTCATCCTAGGGAGGAGTATTAGCAGGGAGATGTGGCTGCTAGTGCCAACTGCGATTTGTGGGGCAATTTGGGAGGAGCACAATAGAAGAATCTTTGAGGACGTTGCTAGGGAGCCACGCATTATTCTTGACGATATCCTTGCTAGAATTTATGGTTGGTTGTTCCTGGCGTAATCGAGGGAGGCCCCTTCATTCAGATCTTGGATTTTCAACTGGGATTCTTTCTTGTTGTAGGCTTCATGGGTCTTTGTTAGATTGGTAGTCGGTTCTCTTTTCTTTGAACATTCCTTATATTGTTCTGTCTTTTTTCTCTTTTTTAATAAAATATCTTATTTGCCTCAAAATAAAAACTTCCCGAATATTTCCCTATTCCACACTCTCAAATGATCCTGAAGAAGCTTTAGTTTCAACCTAAATTGTTGGCTCGGGGGGGGGCACCAATCAGCCACCTGACCATAGAACCCCGGATGCAACAGCCACATCGCCTAGAACTTGAAGGGTTGAGGCTCTAACCTGACAGATCCACCTTGCAAAAGGAGAGGAATGTGATCCGAACCCGGCCTAGCCAATGCCACTACCGTAACTGGAGAGAATAAGTCTTCCCAGTCCAAGGATATAAGGAACCTATCTAACTTTCTCAAGGCTAGATTTTCTTGGAAATTAGACCAGGTAAATCGTGCACCCACCAATGGAACATCTCTTAATCATAGTGTTTAAAATGTAAGAAAAATTTTAATCATGGTGCTTAAATATCATACCCTGTGAGGGAAATGGGTTGCAAAGACAAAACATTGTGCGCAAGGTATCTATCTGTAAGCTTAATTGGTTAGAGTCTAGGACCTTGAATTGATTGATGCTTCTGTCTATAGGGGCTTCTCTTTCTTTCTTTTTTTGGGTGGGGTGGGGGGGAGAGATTCTTATGACCCGGATCAGGACACAGTGGAGATCCAGGATTTTGAGTTGGGGACATTTTCATGGATAGCTTGCAGAACGGTAAAGAAAAATCAGCCTGGATATTCTCGAAGACTATGGAGCCTACTTAGAATGCAGAAGTAAATGATTTTTGGTAGAAACTCGATGTTATCAACGCTATATGGAGCTTCCCTTGGTGGAGTGAGAGAGAGAGAGAGAGGTATTTTAATGCAGTTAGGTATCACATGAGAGAAAAGAAAAAAGGAGGGAGGCAGACAGAATAATCAGATTCAGAAATTTTCTGGATGGGTGGGGTTTGATTGACGGTCTTAGAAGAGCTACATTTACTTGGTCTGATTTTCAGAATTGCCCCTCATTAAGTAGATTGGACAAATTCCTATATTATAATGAATGGGACGAGTTGTTCCTTGGTATGGTCCAATGGGCCCTTCATAGGCCAACCTCCGACCATAGGCCCATTATATTGCAATCAATGAGATAGGATGAAAGCCCAACTCCATTCAGATCTTCAGAAATTTATGATATTACCCAACAAACTCGAAGAGAAATGATCATTTAAGGAACTCCAAGTCAAATTTTCTGCCTGAAGCTAACAGCTGTAATGCTTAAACTTAAATGTTGGCACAAGGAGACTTTTGGAGTGGTGGGGTAAAGAAAGTGAAATGTTTGGAGAAAACCAAAGCATTTGATAAAAGTGAAAAGAGATCGCTTTAAGACAGAGAAAAAAGTTAAGGCCTAATGGGAGGAGTTGAAACAAGATTTTCAAGACTCTAGCATAAATGATCTCTTTACCTCTCAAAAAAAATATATATATATATATATATAGAATTAAGTGGTTGAAGAAAAAGGATAGGAATACCACATTCTCTACAAATCAGCAAATGCAAGAAAAGTGAACCACATTCAATCTTTAAAGGTACATGATCAGTAGTTTCAAACCAAGAAAGAAATCAGAGTGAAGATTGTTAAATTTTATGTGAACCTGTATAAGTAGTCATCCTTTCAGAATCTCAGAATCTTGTTGAAGTGGCTTAGATTCCAATCATCTTTCAGATAGAAAGAGAGATCTTCTGAACAGGATTTTCCTAGAGGCGGAAATCTGAGGGATGATAAAAGGTATGAAAGAAGATAAGTCCCCTAGCCCAGACAGTTTTTGTATATCTTTCTATCCCAGTTGTTGGCAAATTGTGAAAGAAAGCTTTATAAAGGTAGTTGAGGATTTTTTTTCAAGAAGGGGTTGGTCGATGGAAAAGAAGTAAGTCTTTAACTGCCTCTATTCCAAAAAAGAGAGCAGTAAGAGACCTAAAAGATTTCCAGCCTATTGCTTTTTTTATTGATAATGAGGAATTTATTAAAGGAAAAAAGAGAAACAAGAGAAAACAAAGGCAGCACGAGAATTGGTTTGCTAGGAAGTGTGTACAAGATTATTCAAAAGCTTTAGCCCTTTGCTTAAACATGTTATGGGCAATTTATTTATTTATTTGAAATGTAAATGCAAGAGATTCATTAAAAGAAACCAAAAACGATGCAAAAAAAGCACATCACCAGGCCGGAAACTGCAACAACAACCCTACAAGAGAGAAAACAGTAAAAACAAAGAAATTACATATCCTCCCTCCAAACTGAATACCACTCAATATCGTCAAAATCCTCCAAGATTGAACCCAATCTAAAAGCAACATATAAATATATGCCACTAAAACAAGCCTCCAACTTGTTGGCCACTGACATTAGAACCATGAAGAGAGAAAGAAAATAGTTCAGAATACACACCAATGTTGACTTGATCAAAATCAACCTCCACAAGTCAAGTCTCATAAAGACCTTCTCAATCACTAGGTCCCACATCCCTTTGGCTTTGAAATTTGTTCCTAAAGGAAAACCTAAATAGCTAGAAGGAAGCTTCCCAATTTTGCACGCAACATCAAAGCCAAACTATTAATATCCCTGACATCCCCCACCTGAAACATCTCACTCTTAGCTAAATTGATGCTAAAACCCAAAACCACCTCAAAACAACTAAGGATACAGTGAAGAAAACCCACCTGACACACATCAACATCACAAAAAATCATAATATCATCGACGAACTACAGATGAGCAACAAAACATGCCCCATTACCAACCTCAAATCCCAAAATATAGCCTAACTCCGCTTTTCTAATCATCTTGCTCAAAACCTTCGAAACCATGCTGAAAATAAAAGGAGAAAGCAGATCTCCCTGTCTTTATCCCCTTGAACATTTGAAGAAGCTGGCCAGGTAACCATTAACCAATACAAAGAAGAAAACATGCTAATCCAATGCCTCCATTTCACCCCAAAACCCATCCTATCTAGGATATACTCTAACAAACTCCAGCTAACATGATCATAGGCCCTTCCCATGATCAAGTTTACACATCACCCCATTTTTTTCTCATTTTTCCACCTTTTTCCTCCTATCCTCAATACACTCATCCGCAATTAACACACCATCTAAAATTTTCCGCCCTACGATAAAAGCACCTTGAGGTTGAGAGATAATGCATTTCATGGCCAGCTTAAGTCTCATAGTCAACGTTTTCGAAATGATCTTATAAGCACTACTAAGAAGACTAATGGGCCGATAATCCTCTAGCCCCTTAGCATCTCTCTTTTTCGGGATCAAAGCAATAAGGGTGTTATTAAGATGATCATAGAACTCCTCGGAATGAAAGAACTCTTTAAGCACCTTCATCAAATCCTCCCATTTTTCGGAATCGAAGTAATATGGGTATTATTAAGCTGATCATACCACTTCTCAGAATGATGGAACTCTTCAAACACCTTTATCTAATTCTCCTTAATAGTAGCTCAACACTTCTGGAAAAACGAAATTGTGAAACCATCATGGCCAAGCAATTTGTCCCCTTTCAAACCTTTAAAGAGACTCCGAACTTCATCTTAGAGGAAGGGTCTCTCAAGATCAGCCTCCTCTTGATGGAGATTCTCTCAAAGTCCATTCCATCAAGAAGAGGTCTATGAGAAATCTCTTCTCCAAAAAGCCTTTCATAAAAAAATTTAATTTTGTTCCTAACTTCCACCTGATTTTGGATGTAGACCCCATCAACAAGAAGGGTCATTACTTTGGTGCAATGGTAGTGACTCAGCTGCCAGCATGAAAACGTGGGTTCAAGTCTTGTGAGCAGCCATTTTGTGAAAAAAAGCCCAAGGTTAAGTCTGTCTCCAGTCCAACCCTCCCAGCACCACGTAGTTATGGGACCAGCACTGGGTAATGACCTTATTACCCCATCAACAAGAAACCCATGAATGCAATTGGATCCCTACCTCTAAGAAGCCACCTAATGGAAAATTTTGGTATTCCTATTCCCCCTCCTTAAGCCACCTAATACAAGATCGTTTCCACCAAAAAAATCTCTTCTTTAGAAGCCATGACATGAAACTCCCACCTAAGCAACTCTCTTTCCATCCTTTCCTCCTTGAAAAGGCATCGATCCTCTTCATACAAATCCAACTGCTTAATTTTATCCAAAAAAAACAGCCTTATTAGCTTTGAAGGAGCCACACGTATCCTTATTCCACTCCTTTAATTTAACCTTAAGGACCTTTAATTTTCGAGCAAAATTCCTACATGGGAGACCCAGAAACGAGACCCGATTCCACTCCAGCTCAACCAACTCCAAAAAATCAGGCTAAAGAAACATGTTACAGGTAATATTATCTCTCAATCATAAGAATTCTTAATGGAACGCAAATATTAGGAGTTAAATTTTTTTTATTACATTTTAGCAAAGATGGGCTTTGAAGATAAAAAAAAAAAAAAAAAAAAAAAATTATTTTTAAAATGGCAAAAGAACTTCAGTCATGGTGGAAAGGTGATCCTCTTTCTCCTTTTTTGTTCATCGTGGTGAAAAAAGCATTGAGTTGTATGATCAAAATAGCAAAGAATGGTTTTCTAGAAGATTTTATGGTGGCAGATGAAGATCTAAATCTTGTAAATAACACAATCATCCTGCGTGATGCTTTGATTGCTCAATTGGGTTTCCTAAGGTACATCCTGAGATGTTTTGAGGTTGTCATGGGTTTACAGGTAAATAATAAAGAAACAAAAAGACATAAATCAGAAATACATCAATTTCCCTCCCCCTTAGATAATATACTATGCTGACTCTATGGACAAATCCTTTTACTCAGTCTAAGATAACATGACGGGGGGTCTTTTCTTCATGGTATAGTTTGGAGTGCAGATTTCCCTTCAAAGGTAGCTTTCTTCCTTTAGAATGTTTATCCTGGAAAAATTCTCACTTTGAATGATTAAAAAAGAGAATTAAGAAGAAAAAGAAAGAAGTTGGGAATCTGACCAACATGTGTTCTCTACAACTAATAGAAGAGAAATTTGTGGATCATCTATTTGGTCATTGCCCAGTAGTCTACAAAGCGTGGAACTTCAACCAGTCCAGTTTAGGTGTCTTGGGTCTTCCCGTCCAACTTCTATGCTCTAACCTCTGGATGGTAGTTAGCTGGCATAGAAGGTGATCATAAAGCTATCTGGAGGCTTCTAGGGACCATCAGTTAAGAAGTTTGGGGGGAAAAATAGAAGAATTTTTTCAAAGGCAAACAGTAAGGAGAGGATTAATCTATCGGTTTACAATACTCTATTTGAGTGGTGCTCAATTAGGAAGGATTTTGATGAGGGTGTTTGCAAGAGACTTGATGAGGATACCTAAAGTAAGGGTTTTTTTCCTGGTTGGTGGGGCTCTTTGGCTCACCATTCCAGTGAAGTTTGTTTGTCTTTCATTTTTTTCTTAATAATATTCTCATTTCACCACTCAATATATATATATGTGTGTGTGTGTGTGTGTGTGTGTATTCTTTGATTAGAAAAATCAGCTTATTGGAAAGAATCAGTATTAAATACATGTTCTTATTACGGAATTGTTTTATTATAAGATCAACATAAAACATACAAAAGCATTCCAAATCTACAAAGACATGAAAAGTCTGTTTCTTCAAATGTCACAACATGAAAGACACTATTTATTAGAGAATTAGAACCTTAGGGAGAGAGAGAACTTACCCCACACGCATTCCTTCTTCTATATCAGTGGGGGAAACTTTGTCACCCAGCCCAACTACAAACTGTGATCAACAAAAAATAAATAATTAAACCTTCCTAAAATAATTTATAACTATTTGACAGAACACTTGCATGCCAAATTTTCAAGCCGTAGTAATTCCAAATAACTATGAAATACCTTGGCAATTTGCTTTACATTTATGACATACTTTGCATCTTCAGAGTTCTGGTTAATTATCTTTGTGCATCTTGCAACCTACTTTCAACAACCAATGCTTCAGAAACTAGATTATATGAAATAGAATATCCTGTGACCACAAAAAGATAAGAAAAAATAAATATCATTCAACATATACCTGAAGAGGTTGCTCCTCCTGCATCATCTGCTTATCAGAAACAAGATCCCATTGGCTAGGTGCAGCTAAACCAGTGTCAGACTCTTTAATGCCTGTTGTTCAAATGAAAGCAAAGGCTAATCATTCGGGAAGTGTAAAAAGACCACCTCTGAGTTCATATTATTGAAGGGACAAACAATACATGCCAAATAAAAAGAAGCATCATATTGGAAAGAAGAACTGGAGATCATAATTAAAATCAACTCTCTTTTTAGAAGAAAGAAATTATAAAAACAGAAGTATTATGCTAAAAAGACATTTTCTAATGCTAGAACTTAACTTTTTTGAAGTTTTAACCAAAGCCAAAGACGGGAAACAAGTGAAAAAGGTGTGCACATGGAAATGGAATTAAAAGCAACGTAGTCCAGATATCTACATGAATTGCTAGTGGAAGAACATTGATGCACATCCTGCTCTGTAGACATGTTCAATAATAAGATGAAAAATGAGTACGAATATAGACATAAAATCAAACCATTTGAACTGTCATAACCACATGCAAGTGTCTCTCTTAGTGAATGTGATAACCACCATGGAGGTCCCTGATTTATGAACCCATCCAATAATGATGAAGGAATCACCTTTACATGATCACCCTCTCAAAGCCTAGGGTGGGGGCAACTCTAAGACTTTGCAGAAGGGCAAAGACCTCAATTGTATTGGAATCACCTTCTCCCACAAAAATTAGATTAACAACAGATGATGACACTAGAACTGTCTGAGAACACCTCCTATACAGCTATTCCTGATTGCCCTGGATTTCCAAAACAACATCCATCAAAACTCAACTATAGTGCAATCTGATTGGGAGGTAACCAATGTCAAGAGGTAATCCAACAATAGGATGGGATCAACCGGTAAGTACACAGGATACATGTCTATGACACAAGTTGTATTTTACACTTCTTTAATTGCCCTTACATAAGGGCTTATTAACCACACAAGATCTTGAAGATTGCCCTTTTTTGGGAACTTCTACAAATTCTATAAGAAATGAAAGTAACATTTTTATGCGTAAAGAATACAGCCAACAATGGATGCCTTTAGTTCCAAATTAGACCTTTTTAAATGACCCTTTTTTTTAGAGATAAAAGGGCAATTTTATTGAAAAAGCCAAGAGAAAAAAAAAACAAGGCATCACCAAGAAGGTGAAAAGAAAACAGAAAAAGAGCCATACAAGAAGAAAAGAAACAAAAATGACAACAGACTCACAGGCTACAACTCCTCAAACCATAAGGAATACCACTCCCTCTCCACAAAGTCCACCCTAATAGACAGCCAATAAAATAAAACTCTATAAAAAGATAAGGAAAGCTCCACTTGGCTCATCATCTTGCCCTCAAAGACCCTTTTTTAAAGGACCTATTTTTACTATGAACAAAAACGTAATCTCACAGTTGTGAGCCTTTGAAAAAACATACAACAGATGGAGACTTGCATTTAGCTTGAGTCTTTGAGAAGCATGAGATATTCCAAAATTTAAACAAGGCTTTGGAATTGTGATACAGAGTTCAAATTCAATAATAATATTGAGAAGACAAAAAAGAAAACTGACTAAGGTCATGCACCCCTGTTCCAAAATGGTTCCTTTAATACATTATAATGACACAGAAAAGTACAAAAGATATGATTGTCAAATCTGCTCAGTAACACACACATTCCAACAAATGGATATCAGAACTCAGAAGTATCATAAGTTGTTGATCATGAGTTTTTTTTTTTTTGGTATAATTAAGAGTTTGATTACGAGAAAGAAAATACATGAAAAAAACAAGAAGATTAATTTATGATGGTTACTTAAGGTCATTTAAAAGATACTATAACATATGCCTATAAGGAATACCAAGAAATATACACAGAAAATGAAACCTACCTTCTAATATACAAGAACAATAAATATCTTTTTTGAGAATCTCAGAACGCTTTTAATTTTTATCATCCCTAATTTTCCCTTTATTTTTCCAAGTAAAGAAATAAGTCGAAACAAAAGTTAAGGAATCATGACTAATATATAAAAAAATTGCAGTATACACCTCATCCAGAAAGTCTGCTGCAACTTCATTTACCTTCCTAGGGTTGTGGCAGTCAATCAGGAACTTCTTCTTATATAAGGTATGGCGGTAGGAATCATACATCCACATAGATGAAATAAAATATAATACTCAATAAGAACATAAGGCTTCTGCTCCAGATTATTTAACAAATTTAATTAATTTTTAAAACACCTTCAGCTTCAAACAACAAATGTACTTAAATCCAGATCATGCTACTGTAGGCTTAGTTTAGCCAAGCACACATTGTAGATTATTGGAAAAATGCAGACAATGATTTCCTTTCTTTTCCTCCTCTTCCATAGGCTAAGATTCAAAAAAATTGTGCAACAGGGACAAAAGACATACCACATAAATCATTGACCTTCTTGGCCATTTCCTTGATTTCCTTCTCCACTTTCTTTATGCTGGTAGAGTAAGGTCCAAGACCCTGCCATCAAAAGAGAACAAGAAATTAAAAGACATAATATGGGAGCAAATAATAGAGCCAAACCAACAGAAGCCCCATACACCCACATAACTAAAGAAATGGTTAGACAGGTAGTAGAGGTAAAGAGCTGCAAACCAAAGAATTTTTAAATGCATGAAAATTCCCACAAATGAAAGACAGGTAGCAGTTCTCTCAAAGAAAAGCCACATTTCATACACAACCTGATAATATTTGGAACACAACAACCCAATGACCAAAACAAAATTCAAGTTAACACCAAATGGTTTGAACAAAGACATTAAATAGCACATATCCAACCTGACCAACCACACACACACTTACAAAGCCAAGCCAACTAAAAACAAAACAAAATAAAATAAAAAACAGAACACCAGTCTCATAGACCCTGCAAGTGATCTAGACCATCGATGGAAAAAAAAAATCTCAACGGAACTTAACACAAACTTACAAACTATCTGTGCAGTCTGCCCTTAAAAAAAATGCGTACAGTCCAAACAGAAACCTAACACTAAAGCAGCACGAGAAGGGAAAAAAACACAGCAAGCAATAAATCACTAATTTGAACTGATAAAACCAGAAATAAATATCAATTTACAGCCACAATTAACATCTATACAACTAAAATTAAGGAAACCGCCCAGGTCTCTACTCCGGAAGGACATCAAATGAAAAACATTGCAACAATTTCAAAAGTTACTGAAACGCCAATCAAAATCGACTATATACGAAAACAAGACAGATTGAGAGAGAGAGAGAGAGAGAGAGAGAAACAGAGACAGAGAATCCACGTAATTTTATGTTTTTTTATCGTAGGGCTAAAATGGATATCCAAGAAAATCAATAGCACGAAAGTCCAAACTTTTTCCGCTGACAAGTAAAAAAATCCAAAATTTCCTAAACATTGAACATATCAAGCTCTAAATCGACGTTAAAGAAGAAAACCAGTTCAAAAATAATAATAATAATAATCCATCAGCTGAAACTCTGT
>JAOXJP010056680.1:0-15813 GCA_025762735.1 Platanus orientalis | reverse complement strand
CACCTAACATACTCCCCCTCTCGACTCATGAGGAGGGCTTCACCCTACCCATGCCTATAATGCGACAACACACTTCAAGATTTACCTTGGGTAAGGCTTTTGTCATCATATCGGAGCCATTATTTTTTGTGTGAATCTTCTCCAACGATAACAACTTGTTTTTTAAGACATCTCGTATCCAGTGGTACCTCACATCTATGTGTTTAGACCTAGAATGAAAGCTTGGTTTCTTACTGAGGTGGATGACACTTTACCTGTCATAGTGAACAACATGTTTGCTCTGCTTCAAACCCAGTTCTTGAAAGAATCTCTTCATCCACAACATCTCTTTGCAAGCTTCTATAATGGAAATGTACTCGGCCTCTAACCACACACTTCTATAGCTTGGACTGCCATGACACTACTCTCCCTACATAAGTAAATAGATACCCCAATGTAGACTTTATAGAGTCAATGTCTCCATCCATATCTGCATCTGTATAACTTTCCAAAAAATGTTTACCACCACCAAATCACAAATACAACTCTGATGATCCCTTGAAGTACCTAAAAATCTACTTGACTGCTTCCTAATGCTCTTTGCCAAGATTAGCAAGAAATCTGCTTATTAAAGCAACTGCATGTGCTAAGTTTGGCCTCGTATAAACTATAACATACATTAAACTTCTCATAGCTATTGTATAAGGTACTTTCTCCATTTTTTGTTTTTCTTCCTTACCTGAAGAACTTTGCTTGGAACATAGCTTGAAATGAGCACTAAGTGGAGAACTGACTAGTATTGCCTTATCCATGTTGAATCTTTGAAGTACCTTTTCAATGTACTTTTTTGTGATAGTCATAGTTTCCTTACTTTCCTATCACAGAAAATCTTCATACCCAAAATTTGTTTTCTTGGATCTAACTCTTTCATTGCAAAAGAGTTGTTTAGTTCTTTCTTCAACTTGTTAATCTTGCTAGTGTCCTATTCAACAATCAACATATCATCAGCATAAAACAATAGACAATAAAGCCACCATCAGGAAAATATTTAGTAAACACATAGTGATCTAAAGTTGTTCTCTTATACCCATGATCCATCACAAATGAATCAAACTTCTTGTACCATAGCCTTGGGGCTTGCTTTAACCCATATAAGCTTTTCTTTAACTTTCAAACCAAGTTATCATTTCCTTTGACTTTGAATCTTTCTGGTTACTCCATATAGATCTATTTCTCCAAATCACAATGAAAAAAGTAGTCTTGACATCAAGTTGCTCAATCTCAAAATCCATACTTGCAGCCAAAACCAATATGACACGTATAAATGATATTTTCACAATGGGAGAAAACATCTCATCAAAATCAATGCCCTTTTTTTGTCCAAATTCCTTCACAACCAATCTTGCTTGTATCTTGGTTATGGGTTAGTCTCTTCAGTCTTTAACCTAAAGATCCATTTGTTTTTTAGAGCCCTTTTCCTTTTTAGTAGTCTCACTAAATCATAAGTGCAATTCTTATGTAGAGAATCAATCTCCTCTTGCATTGATTTCAATCGTTCATCATTGCATTCATTTGTTGAAGCTTCGTCATAGCTTTCTGGTTCCCCACATCTACAAGCAAAATATACTCATGAGGTGAATATTTCTTTGATGGTTAACGTTCCCTGGTAAACCTTCTCATGGGATGTTCAATTGGCGGCTCTTGCGGGGTTGTTCCCCCTGCTCTACATCATCTGTGGGGACATTGTCTTTATTAATTGTATCATCATGTTCATCCTTCATTGCTCCCCCATTATCATGTGCAACTAGATGAGGGATTGGATACATATCAATAAAGTCATCAACAATAGGTTGTGGCTTTTCAACCTTCTCACAATCTTCAATACTTTGGTCTTCAAGAAAGACCACATCTCGACTTTTAATTAACTTATTTCCAATTGGATCCATAACCTGTACTCAAAATTTTCATTTCCATAACCTAGGAAGATGCATTATTTTGATTTATCATCAAGCTTGGACAGTACATGCATAAATTCCTTACAACCGAACACCTTCAAGTATCTATAAGAGACATCTTTCTTCCTCCATACTCTCTCTACAATATCTCCATTTAAGGGAGCTAATGGAAATTAATTAATCAAATGGACTGCAGTGTTCATTGTCTTACCCCTAAAAGGTTTTGACAACTTGGCATGTGAGAGCATACATCAGACTTTTTCTACAATGATGCTGTTCATTCTTTCTACCACACCATTTTGTTGTGGAGTCTTAGGAATAGTCTTCTCAAGAAAGATGTCATGCTTTCTACAATATTCTTCAAATGGATCTCTATACTCACCACCATTATCTATATGGATGCTCTTCAAAAGCTTTCCAATTTCTCTTTCAATTTGAGCATGAAATTGTTTGAAAGTCTGTAAAACTTGATCTTTGGTCTTCAATGCATATGCTCATACTTTCTTGCTAGCACCATCTATGAAGTGACAAAGTAAGATGCTACTAAGAGTATTGACTTTCACATGACCACAATATCAAAATGCACCAATTCAAAAACATCTGACTTTCTACATGGTAAATTTTTATGAAAAGATACTTTATGTTGCTTAGTAACCAAACAATTAACACATTGATTTAAATGAGTACCTTTAATACCAAGAATGAGATCCTTCTTTGCAAGAATTTTTAGCCCCTTCTCACTCATGTGTCCTAGTTGCCTGTGCCATAAATTTATAGATTATTTATCTATTATGTTTTTCTCATCCTTGCATATGTGTGCTTGAGTCTTGTATAGGGAGCAACATTTTTGTCATTTTGCTACCACAAGAGACCCTTTGGTAAGTTTTCATTTCTCACAACTAAAGTTATTGTTGTAATCTTCTTCATCTAATTTTTCCGCATAAATTAGATCCAACCGAAGATCGGGTACATGTTTCACATCTTTGAGCACCAACTTACAACTAACATTGGTTTCAACATACATCACCTTTCTCCACAATTTTTTGAGATACCACTATTTTTCATCCTCACAATACCAAAGTCATTTAACTGGTATGAAATAAAAATATCCCTTCATAGAGTACAATGAAATGAAGCATCAGTGTCAATCAACTAATCTGCATCACTTTGTGAGACCATTCACAAGCTGAAATAATAATGATATCACCACTAGAAGAAACTACGGTGGTTTCCTTGTCTTTTTATTCTTCATCCTTTTTTTAATTTATTTATTAAGTTTCAACAATTCTTTTTAATGTGAACCGACTTGCCACAATGATGATAGGTAATTTTTTTTCTTGACTTTAACCTTCCCTTTGATTTATCATGGTATTCTTGCTTTCTACTTTTGCTTCTCCCACATCTTTCTGTAACAAGATCTTCAAAATGTGAAGAACCCATAGATTTCCTTCTTATTTCCTCATTCAACAAGCTAGTTGTAACTTGACTCATAATTACAACTCCATCTGAAGCACAGTTGCTAAGAGATACTACAAGAGTCTTCTAAGTATCTGGCAAGGAGCTAACCAATAACAAAGCTTGAAGCTCATCCTACAACACTATCTTCATGGATGTCAATTGCTTCACAATGCTGTGCATTTCATTCAACTACTCCACAATAGAACCCCCTTCTTTAAACTTTAAGTTCACTAGCTTTCTAATCAAGAAAACTTTGTTTTCGACTGTCTTTCTTTCATACAAATCTTCTAGCTTCTTCCAAAGAGATTGTGCCGAAACTTTATTTAAAACATGATAGAAAACACTATCATCCAACCATTGTCGAATCGTACCGATAGTCATTTGGTTTGCCTTTTTCTAATCATCTGACATTTCCAATCGGCTTAGATTTATCACCTTCAATAGGATCATATAAATCTTCATAATAAACCAAATCCTCCATTTTTGCTTTTCAAATAATCCAGTTATTTCCTTTTTAACTAATCAGCCAACTTCCCATGCTTGCTTCCATTTAGATTCACACACAATAAAAAATCCCTTTCAACCTAGCTCTAATACCACTTGTTGGGAAACCACACTTTCCCTATTCCCTTGTGCAAATCAATGGAGCAAAAAAACAAATGAAAATAGAATGCAATATATAATCATAAGAAATAACAAAGCAAATAATAAGAGAAAACACAGTACAATACACCAAGATTTTTAACATGGAAAACCCGAAAGGGAAAAACCACGGGACACTTGTTTAGGCAAAATATTTCATTAAATAAAATATGAAATGGGTACAAGGTTCGATCTCACCAATACAAGAGAGAACACAAAGAAGCTTTGAAGAGAATGCATGGATTTGTGGATGCTCACAATCCCTTGAAGAAACACATATCTTCACACCTTCTTCATACTTCTTCTATTCTTCCCTAGAAGAAATCTTCAACCTCTAAGCACCCAATCAAGAAGAAATTTCTACTGATCTTCTTCTTCAACAACCCAAAATGGTAGAGAATAAACCCCCAAAAAACAATCCCTTCTTCTTCTTCTTCCTTGCTCCCAAAAGAAAACCCCTTTTTTATTGGTTTTCTCTCCTCTCTTTCACTAGTTTTCATGGTTTTTAAACCCACCGATTCTTAACTCTTTTTTTTTTGTTTAAATGTGTCAGAATGACATTTATGCCCAGTGGGCAATGGGTCCCACCTCCCATGAGGAGGGACGCCCAACACACATGTGGGATTTGGGTTCACCACAACCACAAACCAATTTTATAAAAGCAAGACAACAAAGAATTTAACAAGTACACAAGAATTACATGGTTAGACAATAAGGTAAGTCCAGGGGTTAAAAGAGAACTGAGTGATATCACAAAGCCCTTATCAACTTTATATTAAAAAACAAAACATATGTTATGTTACTAAAAAACGCCTATGACCCCCTCTGTGACTGCATCGTAGGTTGACAAGTGATGTTTTTTTTTATAAATTTGATGCCTCTTTTTAGACACCTACTTTTGATTTGAACACCTTTTTTGATGTTTTTAACCCTATGCACACCACGTGTTAGCCTGTGATGCGGTCACAAAAGGTCATAAATGTTTTTTTGTCATAGAAAATTTGCTCTCATTAAAAACTTTATAAGAAGAAGAAGAAGAAGGAGAAGATATTAAATTGATAGACTTCTAAATAAAGTAAAACTCTAATTTGACATGTGTTCTATTAAAAGTTCAAATCTCATTCATCAAATTGGTCTCTAATTTAACAACTGAGAAACAAGACACAAGCTTCATTACAAATAAATAAACAAAAGCTTATTATTATTTAAGATGGTTCTTGGGTCCCCCTTTTTAATCCTCTCTTATATTAGGTAGGACCAATCCAAACTGCTTGATTGCCATATTTATAGCATGGGACTCGTATTACGGCAAGACAAGAAGAAGGCATTGTATATGCCATCTTGCTAAGTTGGTAAAGCCTGTGGGTGTTGTACCATAGATCTGAGTTCAAAACCCGTCTTCGCCTATAAATACCTATTAAAAAAAAATTTGTCAAGGAAATTCGACACGTAACCTTTATCACAACCATGAGTATGGGGTATTGGTGAAGAGCTAAGATTTTATACGCTTCCCCCTCTATCCACTAACCTTTACCAAGAGTCAAGGGGGCAGAAACATCAGTGCTGAAAGTGATTTACACTTTTTGGGGGGCATGTAAATCACTTCTAGCGCTGATGTGTTGCCCCTTTACCCTCGGCAGAGGTTAGAGGACAAGGGGGAAGCGTATAAAATCCTCGAAGATTGGTGAATAATAAGTGTAGAGATATTGATGTATAAATGTGTGTGTTTTGAAAATTTTCTTCTCCCTCAGAATGAAAAAAGAAAAAACTCTAGAAAATTATGGGTCAACTAACCTAGGAGTGTTAATGAGGTGAGCAAACTTGGCTCGGCTCATTATGAGCTGATCTTGAACCAAGTTTCATTAAGCTCAACTTGTTTAAAGTTTGGTTCGGTAAGGATATTATATATTATAATATTTTAAATTTCATCTCAAACAAAACCATCTAACCATTGGTGAGTCATTGGGCCTATTTCAACATAAGCTAATGGGTCATTAGGATGTTGGGCCTATTTTAAAAAATTCAATTTTAGGCTTTGATGAGCCGAACTTGTCTTTATTAGGCTAAGCCGAGCTTGAGTTTGGCACCTTAAGCTCATCACTAGCCTGAGGTTTATCTTCATGTGATGAGCTTAAACTGAGCTCGGCAAAGCTCGCTGGCCTAGGATTTGGTAAGACTCCTAAAGTTAGCCTAAAATAGGACTAACATTAGGGGCCAACACATTAGCGCCGAAATAGTGATTTACAATTTTTTAGGGATGCTTTACACTTTTTGGTGCTGGTGTGTTGGCCCCTAAGTCAGTCCTACCTTAGGCTAACCCTAAGGTAGTCCTACCAAATCCTTAGGGTTTCATACTTTTATACAAGTTGTCATATATTTTCAAAGGTCATTCTTAAGGAGGTAGACATTAATTCTTACTTGCTTAAGTTTAGTGAAGCATCTGGTTAGACCATTAATCAAAAAATATCTGAGGTAATTTTTAGTCAGAACACTCCTAGGCAATTCAAAAGGTAGGTCCTTAGTATCCTCAAGATTAAGTAGGCATTTAACATTGGGTCTTATCTCGGCCTCCCATATTTTATCGATAAGAATAAAATTTATATATTCTCCTACATTGAAGAAATGACTAGACTTCGTATCCAAGGTTGGAAAGGCAAATTACTGTCCCAACCTGGTAAAAAAATTATCATAAAATCAGTAGTGGCAGCCATCCCCTCCTATGCCATGTCGTTTTTCCTTGTTCCAAAATCCATCTGTAATGCCATAAAATCTAACCAAAGGAAATTGTGGTGGGAAAATGACAAAAAAATTAATTGGATTGTTTAAAAAAATATGTAGAATAACAAAAAAGATGGGGGGATGGGTTTTCAGGACCTTCATAATTTTAATTTAGCCATTTTAGAAAAACAAGCTTGGAGGATTGTCAATAACTCTAATGGTCTTTGGGTTAGACTCCTCAAATCCCTTTATTTTCCTAGGGGTTCTTTCATGAATATAAAAGTAAGAACAATTGTTCTTGGGCTTGAAAGAGTATTATTAGGGGTAGAAATCTGCTTACAAAGGGCCTTTGTAGGAGGGTTCAAAATAGGAAAGATATTGACATTTGGAAGGATCTATGGGTTCCTAATATAAATAACTTTAAACTATCCCTTATCTCTTAATCCCCACCGCAGGTGCATAAAGTTGTTCACCTTATTGATTCAGATTATAGAGAATAGAAGTTGGATGCCATCATTAACCTTGTCCCTCTTGAAGATGTTAGTTGTATTATGAGAATTCCTCTGGCCCATTCTCCCTTAGATGACAAGATAATTTGGAATTCATACAAGAAATGTATTTTCTCAGTAAAGTTTGCATACTTCCTTTCTATGTTATATGCCTCCCAAAATCCCTCCCCCAACATCTCTCATCATCATGGCTTCACTTCCTCCTTTCCTTGGAATTCAATTTGGTCAATAGATACCCCCCCAAAAAAAAAGTTAAGCGCTTCCTTTGGTGTGCATGTAACATGTAAAGAGGTTCTTCCTATTAAAGATGTATAGGAAGATTTTTGTGACGGATCTCTGTCATTTGGGTAAAGAGGAAAAAGAGTCCACAATGCATTGTCTTGTCAAGTGTAAATGTGTGGCCCCGGTTTGGTATGCCTCCCTTCTAGTCTTAGAACCTCTATTGACAATATTATTGTTTTTTCAACCTGGATTAAATATTAATGACTGTTTTCTCGGACTGGATTAAATATTAGTGTGATCTAATTTTTCTTTCAAAGTTTGATCGTGCTAACATTCTGAGAACTATTGTGAAATTTGCTTGGAATATTTAGAAATCCTGCAACAAAGCTATCTTTGAAAAATTATCTTTCAATATGCTTAATTCTTCGTCTGGATGCTATATGATTCTAATGTTAGGCATGATTCATTTTTGACCTTTGATATGCGGAATGAAATATTGGCTTGAAGCCCTTGATGATGGATCGTGTGAAAGCTAATTTTGATGGATCTTATTGTGCAGCATCTCATGTGAGAGGTGTTGAGGTCGTGGTTTGTGAATGGAGGCAGTTTTTTGGTGCATGCTAAGTAGAATTGGTGTTCTGTAGACTCTGCCTTGATTGTGGAATGTCGGGTCACCCATAAGGCTCTTTCTACAGCCCATGATATGGGGTTTTAAGTGTTTGATCATTGAGGTTGACTCTCTACATCCAAATGAAGAGATCCCTTGGACTATTAGTGGTTTCATCTACGACTGTTTCCATCTTTTTCAAACCTTTTATTCTTTTTAGCTGTTCTCCAGTTAAACGGTGTGCTAATTCAGTGGCTGATCGCTTGGCAAAGCACAGGGCTACGTCTGGTTGTAGATGATCTTGCCTTTTGATGTAGCTGTTTCTGAGCATTCCTTTGTTCTTCCTTAATATTTCTATTTGTGTCTTTATTATAAAAAACAGAAAAAGAAAAAAAAAAGTAGGTGAAAATTTTTGAGTCCCAGGTGTGCTGTTGCGTGGAGCACATGCATCGTTCGAAGGTCATCCATTGCCAAGTGACAATTTGAATCAAAATCCAATCCGCGGGATTTGATTCATCTTCATATTACAGTGGAATAAGTACACGGGTCATAATATTATCGAGTCAACAATTTAGATTCACTTGTTCGGACGGTCTAAATCATCCATCGGGTCCTCATTAGTGGGGTCGCTAATCGGTGGACCCCAAGTATTTATTCCCTTCTTTCCCACCCGCCTTTTTTCAGGTCGGTTCTCGGTTTCTTCCACCGCTGAAACCTCTTTCTTCCCCCTTCTTTTTCTTCATCTTCTTCTTCTTCATCAGCTATGGAGGAGTACGCTATTGAGGATCCAAAACAGTTGCTTGACGCAGCTTCCGAGTTCGCGTATTATCCGGGTACAGTTTTATCCGAAGCTTCGTTGGTTTTAGCTCTGCATTTTGAAAGGAATCGAACTTTTTTTTTATTAATTTATGTTTCTTGTTTGCTGGGGTTGGTGGATTACAGGCGTCCAGAACGACGCTTCGGCGAAGGATTTCCTTGATCGATTTCCTCTTCCTGCCATAATCAGGTACTATCTTTTTCGTTCAATTTCTTGTACTTGAGAGCTTGTTATTGGTCGAAATTTTGGATTCTGATGCTGCCATTAATTTACTTCATTTCTAATAGAGTTACTCTATCCTGCTCAACCATCTTTATTAGAAATGACTCTCATGAGTGTCGTGGAATTTGGATTTTCTGTGAACGATTGATCTCTGCCACATTATTTATTTATTTAAAATCTTGTGTATAAGTTTTTTGTTTCAATGTTTTGAAAAGAAGAAGGGAATTAAAAGAAGAAGAATTCGATGGCTCAGAAGCAGCTTGAGAAAGTTACTGGTTTGAATACCTAAAACATTAGGTATTCAAAAAAGAAAAACTTAAAAATTAGGTGAAATGACAGCTAATTTAGATAATTTGAGCTATTTTATAGTATTTTATTTTAATCTATTTTTAAGCAAATATATTTGTTTGTGGCAGTGTAACAAATATTAGTATGGAATGCGTTTGTTAGCAAAAATGTATATTTTGAATTAGAACATTTAGGATTTAAGATGCCACAAGTCTTACTACCGCACCTTGTGACAAAACGTAAAGTATAAAAGAAGTAAAGAGAAAGTGAACAGAGGCTAAAGGGTTTTACGTCGTTCGGTTTGGGCCTACATCCACGGTTACCATCATTATTATTTTATGATCTTTTCTCATGGGCTAGGTCCTATTTATATACAATGCTCTCAATGAAAAAGGAGGATTTAGTCCATTCCAAACATTACATTAATACCCTGTTCCTTTGACAAGGGGGAGAAACACTAGGGAAAAAAATAAATGAAAAATAGACTTTCTTCTAGATCAATGGCTAGATAATATCAGATGTACCATGTTGACTTTAAACCAAATGTCAAATAAGTTGTCTATTGTTTAGAGAAATGGTGCGAGTAAGGGAGGGAAGGAGGGAGAAAGAGGATGAAGTCTGTTTGTGTAAAGGTTAGGAATCAAATTCTTTGTGTTGTCAAGGTTAAACCTTTATGTGCGCTTTTATCTGTAAAAGAGACTTTGTGGGACCAACCTGAATGACATTACACACATGGGATTTCCATTCCAAACCTGTTTCCTTTTACGGTGTCCACTGATAGCTTTTGATTTAAATCAAAACCTTATAGCAAGGGTTACGTGCCTTTTGGAAAAGGTTATAAGTTCTCCTCCACTTGTCAAAGTCAGATGTCCAAAAACGAGTCCAAGTTCATTAACCACACTTTTTTACCCTTTATGAAGGCTTAAGTATCTTAGATAACTGATTACCGTTAAATCACAATCCACCATGTCTCTCCTCACTACTTCAACCCAAGCCAATTTTAGCCTTTCTCTTGTCCTCTTAGCATCTTCAATTTGCATTGTCTCACTCATACAAACTGACAGAGTCATTGGTTTTCGTTACACATGTCCAAACCATTTGAGTTGACTTTCCCTCATCTTATCATTTGTTGGTGTTACACCTAAGCTCCCTTTAATGGATTCATTCCTAATTTTATCCTTGCTAGTATTTTTTTTTTTTTAATGAATAAAAAAAGGAGCTTTATTGATATAAGAAAGAGAAATACATGCAAGACAGAAAGAAAGAGACAATAAAACATATAAGGCAGCAAGAAGCTGCAAAAAGCAAGCTAAAACACAACTAGCCTACAATCTCATTCCGGGATATGATCACCCACAAACCCCTCTTGCTGCCGGGCATGCCATTTAGCAAAACAATCAGCTAACAAGTTTTGGGAGCGAGGAACATGCTGTAAAACTGCCTCGACATCCTACAATAGGGCTCTTATCTCATGAGTGAAGTGGTACAGTCTCCACAACCCACCCTTTCCCCCTTTCCCCAACTAATATCAGTCTTAGAGTCCTCTTCAATGATGCATTCTTTCAAACTCTTGCACTTTAGCATCCTCAAACCTTCAAGCAACCCAATGAGCTTGGCATGATTGGCATCGCTAAGGCCAATTGGCCCACTTTTGGCAAGCATGATGGTACCTTGCGAGACATATAAGTACCCATAACCAGCAAGCCTTGGGTTTCCAAGAAGAGAATTCATGGTGAATAAAAATGTGGTTCCCCGTTTCATCATTTTTACCACAAAGATGACACATTGAAGGGGACAAGGCCATGAATGGATGCCTTCTTTGGAGAACATCCATGATGTTTTGCCATTCTAGGAAAGCAACGCAAGAGCAGGGCTTCACCCTAGGAGGGGATGCAAATTTCCAAAGCCGGTGGAACGGGAACTGAGATTGGGAAGAATTGTTCCTGGTTAAAATAGAGAAGAAAGACTTAGAGGAAAAACTTGCAAGTCTTGCCACTCATCCATCTCAACATCCTCATCTCAGCCACACTCATTCTATGTTTATGTTGTTTGTTGGCTGCCCAACATTCTGCTCTATAAAGCATGGCTGGTCTTATAGCAGTCTTATAAAAATCTCCCTTTAATTTTAGTGGCATATGTTTATTACACAACATTCCGGAAGCATTTCTCCACTTCAACCATCCTGCTCTAATTCTATGAGCAACATCATTTACAATATCTCCCTCGTGCATGATTGAACCAAGATGATGAAAATGGTCACTAAGGGGTATCTCTTGGTTATCAATCTTAAGTATTCTTTCATTTCTATTCCTATCTTTACTAAACATGCATTCCATATATTCTATTTTAGTTCGGCTTCTTTTAAAACCATTTGATTTTAAAACATCCTCCATAGTTCTAACCAAGGTTTAAAATGTCGGTGTCAATGAAAATGTTGGTCGGGCCAAAATAAAAAATATGTTAGAAATGTTGGATATGTTGAAAAGAAATATTGTAAAAATTGTGGAAAATTAGGAAACATATTTTAATCTAACTGGATGAACACAAGGGAACAAATAGATTCATTAGGATTGACAGCTTATTCTAAGGCATAATACCCTTTATTAAAGTATTCATAATAAATACACATGTATTTATTTGGATTTTGGTACATAATGGTTGACAAAGAGATTATAATCTGACTGGACAAACATAAGGTTACAAGTAGATTCTCTTCCTCTTTTCTTTCTTCTCTTTTCCTTCTTCTTTTTTCCCTTGGGAATTTATCGTTTTTCATATACTTTTTAAGTATGTTAACACAAACAATTATGTAATATTACACTGCAAAAGGGGAATATTCATTCAACACATCGACATTATACGTCATGTCGATCAAAAAATGAAGTTTATAATGTAGTTAATGTTTTGTGTCTGTCTAGGTTGACATGGACATATGTTGGACGACATATAATACATTTGAAACCATGGTTCTAACTTGGCACTTTAAGTTAATAGCTATAAAATTTAAATCAATTAACTTCCATTTAGTTAATAAAGCACAACAGATATTCAGATTTTTTTGTTTTGATGATAGATTGGTTTGATTTGTTAGCATTTGATGATTTCAGACATATGGTTTTCAGGTTTCTCAACATTTTTTAGTGTATTCATTATGTTGTTAAAGTGATAATATAAACTTGTCATGTAGTTATGTATATCAACTGTATGATTTTGTTATTGTCAAGTATTCATCCTTGGTGCAACTGTGTCTCTTTCGACCAATCCCCTCTTATTTTTTTACTTTTTCAAGGGTTCAGGATATTTTCCAGTAACAGTTGAACATGAAATGCAGTGGAACTCTTAGTCTCTTATGAGAATGATAAAATTTTAATATTACTCATATGCATATTAGCATGGTTTATGACTTGTTAAGTGTTGTTCATCAACACACCCTTATACCTAGTTAGAAAAGTTTTCAAATTTACAGCTTTCAGTAGGATCATTTCATGCATCATGAGTGACTCAATGCTGGTCCACTGTCATACCCCACAAAAATTTGGGTATAGTGTTGCATAATCAGGATTATGGCTTCAAATTAGATCTACCCGAATTCATAGGAGAGAATGGGCCCGTTGTCCCCATTGAATGGGTTCTACCTGTTGAACACTTCTTCCGTTTGAAGTTCATTCCTGAAGACGAGAAGATCTTGATCATCACCACTTGTTTGGAGGGTCTAGCAGCAACTTGGTGGGATACTCATACCTTCTATCGGGATATGAAGGGTCAAGCTCTTATCACTTATTGTGATGGCATGAAAGATGCCTTGCGTACAAGATTTGTTCCACTTTTTTATATCTGTAACCTCCTCAACAAGCTTCACTATCTGAGACAAGCCAGCAGAGACATCACCTCCTATACTAATTAGTTCTATAAGCTTTCATTGAGGGCTCTCCTTGATGAACCAGTGGAGCAGCAAGTGGCAAGGTATCTGAGTGGTCTATGCAATGAGATTCAACTTGATATGGTACATCTACATCTCACTGGTGTTGATACAGCATATGCACATGCCATGCAATCCAAGTTCAAGTTGAAACATCTTGGAAAGGTGGGAGATAGAAAAACCCAAGTATCTGAGCCTGTCAAGCTAACTACAGAGTCCAGAAATTTGATAGAATACAGAACTCAGAAGAGAATTCCGGCTCCGAGGTGGAGAATGTTCTAAATGTGGCCTCCTAGGACATCTCGCTTGGGATTGTCCTAGTGAGTGGAGGAATATGATGATCACTGATTTCCATCTAGAACCTAAGAATGGCGAAAATGATACTCCCATTGCCAATGCAGAGGCACCAATTTTGCCACATGCTGAGTACATTGACTTGGAAAAAGAGGATGATGAATCCATAGAGTTGGTGTTAGTATGAAGACACATGCACACACTCACACAATTGCATTACATTTCTGTTAGAATAAAGTATAACCATTCTCTGCTTGTCATCATCTTTGATGTGTGAATACAACAAATACTCATTTAAAATTGTATTGTCACTGCTTTTGATTCTGTTCCTCTTATTTTCTTCTGAAGACTGTTCAGAAGAATGTCTTGAAACTTAGATTTTTTTTTTTTCTGACTTCACTTTTTGCATTTGTAGTGCTTTACAGAGCAAAGTGGACGTACCCAGTCTAGAAAGCACTTTGGTTGCTTGTTTAGAAAGGATATTCAGAACGAAATATGGCACTTCTCTTATTCCACAATATATGGTAAATAGAAAATTTTATTTGCTTTCTTGATAGGTCTAAGATATTTATAGTAATATACTTATGTTGATGTGTTCCTATCACTAATAATGTCATTCACTTGGTTAAACGTTTTTGGATTTTAGTCTTTCTATAGAGAAACCAAGAAATTTCGTTGAGGAGTAACTTCTGTAAGTAGACATGGATTTATTGATTAATTATTGAATCTATAAACAGAGCATATGTTACATATGACTATTTTTCCTCTTATTGGATTGAAAATCTTATCCCATTTCATTTTTTACTTAACTTACTCAAGGCTGTACACATTTACACAAATGCTCCAATAGTTGTATCTGACCAACTTGCCTCATTGAAATATACTTGTGCAATGTAGTAATGACTTGTCTTTGAACACTTCTCAAGTTAAATGCATTATCTGTTTGTTGAATTGCTTATGAGATGTCATGTCTATTTTTTTTGTGTTTGTTTGTTTTGTTTTTTGATAGATAGAAGAGAACTTCATTGAAAAAGGTGCCTTGCTAAAGCCTATTACAAAAACAAAGAGAAAACCAAGACTTGAAGAAACGACAACTCCACCCCACCAAACAACAACTGGACCTCTATACTCCCCAATAAAAAAGGAAAAAAGAAAAACCCTTGACCTGACCCCCTAAAGTTCAGCCTGAGGAAGCTAAGGCCTAATTCCCATATCCACTCCCCAAACCACCTGGCACAACCCTATAAACTCCCTCTATCTTCTCCTCAACTCCACCCTACACCTCCAACCTTTATATCTACTAGAGAACTTGCTTCTTAATCTATCTTTCTGATGCAACACAATAGAGATAATACCAAATGTTGATGTAGGGTAATGCCAATGATCTTAAGATCATTGAGTTATTAATATGGAAACAAGAATACAAACAATGGAACCAAAATTTGAAGTCTAAAATTCACCTAAATAACCAAAATTGCTTAGAATTAAAGAATAAAATAAAAATGGGAGTTAGAAGATATTAGGGAAGAAAAGAGAAAGAAAGAACCCAAAAGGGCAATTATGGAATTTTCAAATAGAACCCTCGAAATTACTAAAGTACCCATAAAATTCTGAAAATTTTCAGGTAGATTCTGACATATCTGAGGGTCCAATGGTCAAAATTTCATTGATTTCTCATAAGATTTATGTGAAATCATAAACTTTTAGACCTTGGAAGATTCTTTAATGGAGATTTCATAAAACCAGTGGAGAATCTTTGTCTATAAACTAGCAAGGAAGAATTGGAATCAAGAGGAGTTTGGGGAAGAAAAAAGATGATAGATGGGGAAAGAAAACCTGAGAAAACAATCACAAATTACCTTTGTTTGACTAGTGTGATTTGGACTAGAATCTGTCCTAGAAAACCCAACTGTGAGATTATGTTCTTCTGCAGATTCTTTTATTTCTAGTAACTTGAATCTTCTAGTATGTATGGTGATACAGAAGCACAATAAAGGGAATTATAATAAGGAGAATAAAGGAGGAAATAAGAAGATAGGAGAAGAAAACAATAGTTAGAAGAAAATAGGAGAAGAAAAGAAGAAGAATAAGATGTTAGAAGAAGGAAGAGAAGAAGAAGCATAGGGATGAACCCTAGCTAGTTCACATGGCTACACCATGGGAAGGGGGGAAGAAAGAGGAAT
>JAOXJP010056670.1:0-15813 GCA_025762735.1 Platanus orientalis | reverse complement strand
TCTATATATATATATATATATATATATATATATATATATATATATATATATATATATATATATAAACATTATTCCCTTTTTACTAACACCCCCTTAGTAATTTAGTCATAACTTTCCCAAATCACATCGGATTTGCGCAATCTTGGTTTCGTTAGAAAGGCAACTGAATAACCTATTTAATTACACCAAAATCAAACAAAAATGACAAGTTTTGATCTTTGAAAAAGTAGGGTAAGCATAAAAAACAGGATTACTCTAAAAAAAACCAACATTTTGGCACTATTGGCCTTATTATATGGACACATAAAATAAACGTTACCCCCCTATAAGACCCTTATTAAACCATATAATATTGCATCTTCCATAAATCGCTCCATGCGTGAACCCCACCAAAGCCAATTTTGGGTCCCACCTTTCTCCCATGTTCTCATCACTTAAGTTTTGGTTGTTTTAATTTTTAGGGAAGTGAATTTTTAAAAAGTTATAGGTTTTAGAAAGCTTGGTTAGCAAGTGTAAGATTTTTAGGAAGTTTCCTTTTTTAGCAAGCTTCTTATTGTTTAAAGTTGTAAGCTTATTTACACCCCTCCCCATAATTTGAAAATGAAATTGATGAATAACGAATTTTCTTGCATTCGAGCTCTTAGCTAGTGTGTTCTTCCTTTGTAAAGTCTAAAAACCAGGAGTGGTTTTCCCTAAAGATGGATTCCTTGGGTTTATTCAAGCTTGTTAGAGGCCAAGATCTCTTGTTTTGAGTTTAGAAAAACTTCAAATCAGGTCTTTATCTTTTCTTTTTCTCTTTTTTTATTTCTGTTTCATCACTTGGGTTTTATTGACATTCTTGGTTATCATTCTACATCAACTTTGGTATCATCTCTATTGTGCTGCATCGCACTGTCTAGTAATTGATTGGTAATGTAGATGTTGCTTCATAGTATTTTTTAGATCGGTATCTTGGCTTACTTTGTGTATGATAGTGGCTGTGTTTGTTGCAATTAGGTACAAGTGGAGAAAAAGAACATTGGGTGATGTTTGAAGTCCAGCCTTCCAAACTGTTGGATGGATCCTCTGAGTTTGTGCTCACTTATGAAGCCAAAGGAGATTGGATGCTTGTTGGAGATGTTCCTTAACAAAGCCTCATCCAAACTACGAATGACTTGGACAATGGAGATGCTTCTTTTTAGGGGTGTTTGTATGGATGCACTTGGGTTTTGACGATTTTCTATAATTCTTTTTTCGGTTTTGTAATTTTTTTAGTACTTCCTTGCATTATTCAGATTTTTTCTTCAACCATTAGAAAGTAAGCTTCAATGCAGTTGGGGTAAAATGCCGTAACATATTCTTTTTCCAGATCCCCAAAAATACATCTTTGCTTCTGTATTATATTGTGCTTCTTTCAGTTAATCAGTTAATTGGATGGCTAAGGAAGTAGTATACTCTCATTTTCAGTGTTCTTTCCACATTAATGTTGACCTATTGTTGTTACAGGAGGTTGAGATTGTTCTTACAGCTCATCCCACCCAGATCAACCGGCACACCTTGCAATACAAACACATTAGAATTGCTGTAAGATGGTTATTACTGTGTGTGTGAGAGAGAGAGAGAGAGAGAGAGAGAGAGAGAGAGAGATTGGAACCCTTGAGGGAGCGGAAGAAAGAACCAAGAGAGAGATTTATGTGAAAGGGGGGAGCCAATGAGAGAGGGGAGTGGAAGAGGTGGTTCGTTGGTTGGATCAAATAGAGACTTTAGGGTTCCCATGGGGGAAAGGATGGGGAAAAATTCAATAGAAAATATAGAAGCTGAAAGGAGAAAATAAAATAAGGGAAAGAAAAAATAATAATAAATAGATAGATTAATAAATAAATAGATGAAAATTATATAGCAATAACAATAATAAATAAGTAATAACTTATCTATAAATAAATAAATAAATCAATAAGTAATAAGTAAAAAATAATAATGATACTGTAATAATAATAAGTAATAGAGAAAATAAATAAATAAAAGGAAAATAACATAATTTATAATAATAATGATTAGCTAAGAAAATAAATAAATGGTATATAAATAATAAAATAATAATAATAATAGTAATAATAGAATGAAAAGAGTGAAAAGAGAGAGGAATAAAAATACAAAATAATAGGAAGGACATGAATGGGATTTGGTCGACAGGATTGACTTAATTTAGCTCGACTCAAGAGCTTGAAGGACAGATTACGAAAATGGGTATGAATTACTCTGCTCATCTACTGGCTTGAAGAGAAGCATCAATTGGAAGCCATGCCAAAATTAGGTGCTGATAGATTAGAAAACTAAAATTCTGAGAAGCATCACCATAGTTGCCACACAAGGCAATAATGTCACATGCATGGAACCTCTATAGAAATACTAATTTTTCCTTTTCTACCTGCTTCCAAAACTGGTAAATATAAGCCATTTGAATTAGATATGTGGTTACATTGAGTGATTCTTGAGTTGAATCGACATGGTTTGGCTAATATGTCACCACTTGGTTGAGTCCTAATATGAGTCATTGGCCGATCAAGCCTGTTTAGTGACAGGAGATAATAATATGAACTGAGCTGCAATTCAAGGCTGTGTTTTTTATAATAATTAATGTAGAAGATGCCAGTTTGCTAAGTTAAAGTCTGGTTGTCGTAACACAGACCTGAGTTCAAAACCCGTCTTCACTTTACTAATAAAAAATAAAAAAAATAATGTGAATTCAGCTTATTAGTCTTAAGATAACGAAAATAATAGCTCGTGCTTGTCTCAATCTAGAAGTACACATGTTCCTTGGAAGTTTTAAAGACTAGAGTCACTAGACACAATGTGTCTGGTATGATGGAGACACAGATACAATTCCGTACAACGATATATAAATCTCAATATCACAAAAAACAATCATAAACCACACTCAACAATGATAATAATATTAATAATAATTTCTCAAACACTTGGCATCCCTTAGAAACCGAATATAAAGTTGAAAGAATGTGACAAAGAAATCAAACTAGAAAACGTCTCTGATGTCTCAGTTTTACTTCCCTCCTAAATCTGTTACTAAGTCTGCATCAAAAGATAAAACAGCTTCCTAACATTGACTTCGTCCATACAAACTATCTTTCCCACATCTTGGAAACCAAGAAATATGACAAGAATTTGAATTTTAACACACGAAATCCCTTGCTTTTTACTCTACGATCCCATCACGAGTTTCTCTTTGGGGAGGAGTCTAAATTAAGCAAAAGCAAAGAGAGAAGAAAAGGAAGACGGCAAAATGATCGCTTGGTCAAGAAGAGGGGGGAAACAAATTGAAGTCCTCATTATAATCAGATAATTAAGAGGAAGAGTTTAAATATGCAAAGTTGTTTGTGGGATCAATCTGACCCAAAAATAGGACGTACAATCAGGAAAAGTAGCTTGAATTGCACAGTAACCAACCGATCCTCCAATCCACTTCATAATAGTACTCTCTCTCTGTTTCACCAAACTTGGGTCCCCTTACATTTCTATACGTAGAATCATTCCAACTTGCAAACAAAGCCAACAGCAACCAATATAACACAAGTAGTTTCACTTCCATGGTTCCATACACTTAAACACCACCTCCCTTATCTTTCTGTTTCTGCCCCTCCCTTTCCTTTTATTTTCCCTAGTTTTGTTTATGAAGTAATGAGAGATCGAATGGAAAGACTCGTCGTTCTTCCCTTCTCCACTGGTTGTGTTTCTGAGTCGAGCGTCGCTTTAAGCGCAAACCACCCCAAGAATACAGAAGTAGAAGCAAATCCATCCGTACTAAGTATATTCTCTCTCTCTCTCTCTCTCTCTCTCTCTCTAGGCTTATGGGGTCTTACATTTTATCCATGTGCAGGAGGACAAGAAGGGAAGGGCTTAACCGGCATAAAAATGAAAAACTCATTTGGGTTCCTGGCTCTTCCAAAACCTAACATCCCTTCCGGGCTACAAAGGTTGATAAAGAGCTTCTCTCAGTTATTTGGTAAGTGGTAACTAATTCCCTTTAATTACTGTTCTTAATGTCCAAACAAAATCTATAGGTACATAGGTCATGCTAGCATTGGCTAGCAATGTAACCTTATTTATTTATTTCGATCGGTTTCTTTTGATCTTCCAGTGTACAAAGATGAGGTTGAAGAGATGGAGATAGGGTTTCCAACAGATGTGAAGCATGTGACGCACATAGGATGGGATGGTTCTGCAACGACCACCCCTACGAAGGGCTGGGATAACCTCAAAGCTCCTGAACTGCTTTCTTTCCCTTCTCCCATCTCTCTAAGGCAGTTTGAGCTAGCCATGGCTGCTCAGGCTGATGCACCTCTTGTTAATTATTGATTATTCTGAACTTATTTAAGTGGTTATATGTGATGGTTGATGTCTGGTGATTGATGGCTGATGATATATGGATGATGATGATGGGTGCGTCTGGAAAAGTATAGATTGTGTAATCATACTGTAACATTGTCCAGTTCTTTTGCTGATTTGCTCCCTTAACATTTGAAGCTTCTATATAAAATGACAAACGTTTTAAATGGCCTCAGAATCATGTGGCATGATATGTTATATAAAATAACTCCAACCCATGTCTTGTAGAAACATTATTTTGGTACGTTAAATAGCTGCCTTGTCAACCATTTTTCTTGAGAAAGTGATGGTCCGATCAGTGGTTCACTTCTTGGACGTGCCATTGTCATAAAGCTTCATCAGTCTGCTGATCATAGCCATCCAATGCATGGACTCTGTTGTGGACCACTGCTCCAGTCAATAAACTACCATTCAATTGGCCCCACCTAAGTGATCTTATAGGTCCGTTTCAAGTATTTGAAATTATATCTGGTTTCAATATTAATTCGGGCAAATCTAGTATTGTTGGAGTACATGTGGATAGCATTCAACCCTTAACAAACATCACTGGATGTAAAATTGAATCATGGCCTCTTAAATATCTTGATCTCCCACAATGTGGACAGCCACATTAATTTGACTTCTTTTTGGGATTCAATTATTGAAAAGGTGAAAAAAAAAGATTGGCATAATGAAAGAAAACACATATATCACTTGGTGGTAGAGTCACTCTCATCAAAAGAATCGTTGTCAATCTTCTAATTTACTACATGTCGATTTTTTTCATTCCTTCAAAGGTTGTCAAGAAAATTGAGCAATTGCAAAGAAATTGTCTTTGGGATGGTGAAGCTAAAAAAGATCATTTTCTAAGTTAGGACATGGTTTGCAAATCAAAAGAAGAGGGTGGCATCGGGATTGGAATATAGTTTTGAGAAATAAACCTCTTATTGGAAAATGGATTTGGTAGTTCACTTTGCAAGCTGATAGTCTTTAGCATTCATTGATACTCAGTAAATGTGGTTTGGTTCACAATGGTCTAGATATAAACCCTATAACAAATTATAAATCTTCTGTCATTTGAAAACGAATCATTATTGTTCACCACCTCCTTAATTTATCCTCACCTTTTTTTTTAATCATAGGCAATGGCAATAATACTAGCTTCTGTAAGGATGCATGGATCGGGGATACTTTCATTCACATTCATTTTCCTAGACTTTTTTGTACTGCTATCAATTAAAATGCTTCAATTTCTTAAATTCTCTCAAACTCTCTCACTGGCCTTTCTTGGAATTTTACATTTTTTAGGGATCTAAGATCTTACGAAAGGAATATATTATCATCACTCTCTAATTCCCTCGCTTTATACAGACTTTCTCCTTCTTCCCTAGACAGATAATCTTGGTCCTTAGATCTTTCTCGTTATTATAGCTCTAAATCATTATTCCAGTTTCTATCGAACCTATAGCCTACTCTTTCTTTCCCTTCCAAACTTGTCTGGCATTGTATTTCCCCCCTCGTGCTTTTATTTGGATTGCTTCTTTCAGTAAGATTAATACAATGCACGTTCTTGAAAAGAGGTGACCTTATATGGCTGCCTCTCCTCATATATGCGTCATTTACTTATTGGATGGTGAGTTAGGGTTACATTTGTTGTTTCATTGTCCATTCTCTAGGAAAGTGTGGGATTATTTTTTATCCTTGCTTCATTTGTCTTGGGTTATGCCTACAACTTTACTTGATCTAATCCATTGGAATGCTTATTTCCGCCATCCTAGATGTAAAATATTTTGGCTTGCTTTTCTCCATGGTATTTGCTAGGGCATTTGGAAGGAGCGAAATCAAAGAATCTTTATGATATGGCAAAGTCTTTTCAAGAGAACATTGATGCCATAATCTTTGAGGTTGCTGCGTGGGCCATGGTGTATCTGGATTTCAAGGGCCTTTGTATTAGTGATATAACAAGGGATTATCTTTCCAGTATCTTTTACTAAGGCTTATGCCTAGTGCTTTTATTGTATGAGGCTTTTGCATCATGCATGTGCTTCTTGTATCTCTATTTCCTTTTCTCTCCTTTCATATAATTGTTATTCATAAAAAAAGAAAATCTCCATATAAACATATGATCTCGAAACTCCCTTTGGAGGATGATTTCAATGATGCTTTATTGTTGTACTATTTTGCATGGTCGGAATTACAAATGGTTTAGAAAGGGGAGGATAGTGGATCTCAAGATCAAGGGAATTGTGATCATCTGATTGCCTTGATTTTTGATCTTAGGAGTTATCACTATTGGTTCATGATCCCATCTGATTGTGATGCTGTTGATTGTGCCTTAGGTCAAAACCATTAGATTGGAACCTTTTATGTTTGGAAATGATAGAATAAACTGAGGTACTGATGTTAGGATGCAGACACTGTGTTGTCAATGAGCTAGCTCAGCTCAGCTCTTAAGCTTGAGCCTTGAACCTTGTTTCAGGCTAGCAGAGCTGATCAACCTGAGCCTCCAATTGAGCTCGTTCAGCTAAGTGAGTCTGTGTCAAGCTGCACTAGGCTCAGCTCACCAAAAGTTTGGCTCATTAATGGATCTTTTATATGTATAAAATACATATAGATATGGTTAATTATGTTATATATTTAAATAATAAATATATTTATACAATATATGTTGGGAAGGTGTCTTGAATTCAACATGGATGTGCAATCTGGAGAAAAAATTGAATGACCTAAATATTCATCATGATTAGGGGTCTGACCAGACCCACGCAGAGAAGATGGTTTTTTTGTGGGATATATGGGTTTATTGGGAACTGTGCTACATCACTTCTTGTAATCTCTTATTCTTCGTTCATAGTGAAATTCTCTCACTGTTTTCACCTGTTAATAAAGGCTTCAAACTGAAACAAAAATTGTTTGTATACTGTGTTAATGTTGTTTTCTTTCTTCTATTTTGCTTGTGTATGAATTCCCAATCTAGGGTTTTCGTACATTATCACATATTTAAAATTTTAATATATTAAACATAATTTTGTTGGGCCTGCTTCAAACAGCTATACCTTTAGCCTTAAGAAGTAGATTTGGCTCATGGGTTATTGGATTTTAAGATTCGGGACTTAAGCATCAAGTTTGAGTTTAGTGAACCGAGCTGAGCCTGAGATCGGCACCTCAGACTCGTGATTAGCCTGAGAGTCTGATCGTTGTGTGACCAGCCTCAGCTGAGCTACACAAAACTTGGCTCATTGATACTCCTAGACACTAGACACACACTGCACCAAAATAAATATTCCTATGCTATGATTTTTGTACAGAAGCTTTAATCTTGGCTGCGGATACTAAATCAATCTAAAAAAAGCTTCCAATCCAAGGGTTTTAATCTGAGGTGGACATACCTCTGTCCTCCTCGAGCAGAGTCAACACAATTATTGTTTGGACTTAGATGCAATATATTTTACATGACATCCATTGTGAAGCAATCTAGAGGGTGAGGATCCCGATTCATTGAGGGTGCCATCACACTATTAATCATTTTGTGGTAAAGAACACTTCAAGTCCAACCACCAAGTGGAATGCTAATTCAATGGCAATCAATGCGCAAGCCAAAGCATAAAATGGAGCCGATAGGAACTACATTCAAGATTTTCCGAGTACGATTTACAAAAAAATAAAAGAAAGAAAGAAAGATTTTCCGACTAGGCCAAAACAAAGCCAAACACCAACTAATAATATTGTTATAAACAATGACACACAACTTATTATGTCGGGTTGCCACGGCATTAGGCTAAGTCCAGTACATCCTAGTGTCGTGGTGGGAATTTTAGCCGGGAGCAGATCTTCCGTGACCAAAATGAGTCTAAACATGAGTGACGCGCATCACTGACATGTGATGTCTTTTTGATTTTGATGCCTCTTTTGGGCACCTACTTTTTTTTTTTTCTTTTTCTTTATAACTCTTTTAACCCTATACACACCATGTGTTAGCCTGTGGTGTGGTCAAACATTGGTCACACCAATTTCGGTCACAGAGGATATGCTCTCCCAATCCCTTTTCAGCCACAATCCAAACTCAGGTATTAAAAAAACAGTTCAAGCTGACTTAAAAGTTGGGTTCAGGTTGAGACCAACCGAAAGTTGCACCCCTAAATTGACTATGTCCTTCAATGCTAGCCAGTTTCCAATGCTCGTGGAACGTACTGGCATTCCTTCTAATGCAATATAGTTTTTATTTTATCGCAAAAGGGAAAGAGTATAATGACAAAAGGTTCTAGGATGGAAAATTTTATGGCCAAAAGCTGAAAGCAGCTTATTTGGAGCCATTACTTGATGGGTAACTAACTGTATCACTAACCATTTGTTCTTTGGGTGCTTAATTATGAAGAGGATTGCTGCGTTGGTTTCGAATTAAGAGGATTTCATGGACTTTGGATGATGGGGTTGCTTGGCCATATCCAAATTTCCAATATGGAAGGGATAAGAAGTAATGATCTCACCTAGAATCACCAATGGAATCCTCAAGTGTTGTAAAATTATGATTTGATATTCACTTTTAAGCACAGAAGATCAATACTAATATGCTGATATTGAACAACATTCAAGTTGTATCAAACTAGTATATCAGACTTACAAATTTTAGTAAATGATAGTATGGTAATATCATGTAATATATGAATATTAGAGGATTATCAAACTAAAATAGCCTAACCTTCCAACCAACAGAATGACGTAGAAGATTATTTCCTGACTGATGACTAATCTAAAACAAATAAGAAAATATGGAAACAGGTTAAGAAAAAATTAACTTATTGGTTTGTCAAGGCATGTTGGCAAACACTGATCTAGATAGTATTAACCTGCCTCATATCCTCTGCGCCACCCCCCTTGTATGACGTCGAGGGCCAAGACACAAGGGGGGTATCATTTCACTTTTTGGGTATATCACATCACCCCCCAAAAGTGAAATGATACCCCCCCCCCTCTGTCTCGGCTCCAAAACGTTGCACAAGGGGGGGCGGCGCAGACGATACTCGTATTAACCTCCCACACTTTTGATTGAATAAGTAAAAGGTTTTAGTATAAAATATTAGTATAAACTAGACATTACATACAATTTAATTAGCTATAGGAACTATTGATGCTGATATATTGATACTGCAAGTACCGGTTTTCCTCTTCTTTTTTTAATTAAAAGGAAAAATAGGGTACACTTGATAACAAGCTGTTGTTTGCTTTTAATATACTATCAGATCTCACCGGTATTTTCTATACCAAAATTCAACGGTATATAACTTCAACATACAAGAATTGATACCAGTAATAAGTAGCACATACCCGGTAGTCGACGTTTGAACAGCGTGACTGAGTTATCAGAAATTTGAGAAGATAAGGTTGAAGGACTGTATCACCTTGTAATCACTTGGAACGAAAGCAATAAGATCTTGTTGCAGGCATCACAGCGTGGTGATCCACTACCCTTGAAGTGGATTCGTCGAGCCGTTACATGTGCAGTAGCAGGATTCGGCGACCACTTTCATGGAGACATCTAAATTGCCACCAATGCTCTACACAGCATTGTGGTCTATTTTGGACGTCTCAGACAGTTCTCTTTTGATATGTTCAAAATCAGGCAAAGCAAGAAAGAGAGAAGACGAAGAATGAAAACGGAAAAGAGAGCGTGTTCTATCTCTGTTCACACCTTGCTTTTCTTTTATAGAGAAGATTATCAATGTAGAAAGCCGTTGCCTTTCTAAAACCCATAACATTAAAATAGCAATGATTACATTAAGGTAATAAATATAACGTTAAAATAATAAATAAAATTAACATACTTGATATTATAACGTATTTCATGAGATTCGGTTTTGAATCTCTTCAAAACCTTCCAAATCAACAATCCTCCACAAGATTCAAAATCAAATCATCACATAACAAATCAAACAACAAATCTCAAAACATGAACAAATATGAAATAATATACATATTAGGGAACTGAAACAAGAAATGAATAGGCATCAATGTCTGGAGACTATGAATTGAACCATAGAAAAACACCCTATGACTCATGGAAGCATGGTAGACTTTGGGTCTATGAACCATACTCTACTATTGTGAATCAACTGAGAATGTTATCCATATTCCTTGCTCATTATCATCATCGTCCTTTCGGGTTGGCACTATTTCGACATGCACCATACTTGGATGCTCATGAGCGCTCTAGAGAACTAGCCCAAGTTCTCATAGGAGGCAGCCACACCCCCACACTCAAGTAGGTGGATCCATCAAGTGTGTATTGTAGCTAAAGACACTAACCATATAGGACTATAGATCCATTAAAAGTACAAAATACTCATCCCTATATGTTGTAATAAGCACTATCTACATCATAGGGAAGGACACAATGACAATGCTAAGCAAGTCGCCTAATGACTTGTTCTAACCCATATGAACCTGTTTCATGGGATCACCAATCACATAGGTTGGGTTACTATCATCATCGACTCATGATCTAGGCTTTAACCCACCCCCCCAATGTCCACCCACTAACCCTTTTAGTCAATGGTATAGTCAGAAGATCTGTTGTACATTTCTTTGACTCTATGTAGGGTTAAAACCTTATCTGACACAAGTTGCCCCACATTGCTCAAGCATTTGAAACTTGGTCCTCTTAGTATAATAACATTATTACTATATAAGTTGTCTATAGACGTACAACCCCAAACAGATTTTTAAGCCATTTAGCTTCTATTAAGCTATTTAGCTTTACAACTTGCCTTCTCTAAAGCAATAAACTATGCCTCCATGGTTGACATATGTCGCTCTCCACATTTTCTTTGTTAATTTCTGAAATTTTTTCCACTAGTTAAAGTCATACATAAGTTCACGTAGAACTGATCAGCATTGCAGTACTCTTTAGTATTGTTGGTATACCAATACAATAATTAAGCAAAATAGTACTTCTCATGTACTTTAGGGCTTACATTATTGTTGTTCAATTTTTTTTATAACTTATTTAGTCAAAGATTCTCTCAGTTACAACTTTGACCTTATAAGAGTTACTATTCTTATACTTATTAGCTGCATTGCTACATTTTATTTTTCGGACCTTTGTGTCTGAACATGTTTTAATTCTTTATTAATAAACAACAATTTTATTTATTGCTTAACAATTTAGGAATTGTGTTCCACTGCCTTTGCTAAACAACTTAGAGGGCTCTTGTTACTTTAAAGCTTTCTCTAAAGCATTGATTCATACTTCACTTATGAATGAACATTTTATTGGAATGTTTCAAAATTTTAATAGATCTTATTAAGTGAATTTGTAATCACTTTCTCACTTCAGAGCCTCACACTACTACTATAGTTCGTACATGCTTTGATATAATATCTTTTGGATATTATCAATAGCTTCAAGTTAGTGGAATTTCATAAGATTCCACTCTATTGTAATGGTTATGTTGTATCATGAATTTTATTTGAGTCATTTTTCAATTTGTCTTTTATTAATATTATTTAGCCAGTCTATGATTCAATTTCCATCTTTTACTTTATTTTTTATACAATTGACTACAGAAAAAGAACATCATAAGTCTTGTTCTTCTCATTACATAAATTTCAATAGCTTTATCACTAATTTACATTGATATAATGTGAATAAGTTAGACAAATATAGTCTTACACAATATGCCCATATGCTTTATAGGCTAACATTTTGTTTCTCAATTAAATATGTTTATCAGGACATATTCTTTAAAAAATGTTTAAATTTTATTCTTAACATTTAGTGTTTCACAAGTTTGAAACACCATCTCAATCCTTGGCAATTTTCAATTCTATATTTAGTATTTCCTTGACTCAAAACACTTTTATAATTATAGAAACTCATCATTGTACCTTTATTCACCAAAAGTTCATCATATAGTCAGTAATTTTCATTCACAAACTTAGTGTTACCCCCACATTTGAACAAATTTTTGTTTTTAATTTCACTAAGTTTTCTTGTAAACCTTTATCCCCACAATATTCTTTTAAAGACAAATATTTATAATATTTTAATCCTTCTAAATAATGATAACGCATTATTGAGTACTCTTTAGGATATAGAAAATGTTTTCTTAACCATGTTCTCTTCCTCAACATAGGACATTTAATCCTATATATCAAGGTAAATAAGCTTACTTCTATACATACCACACATTATACATATTTAGTATAATCAAATTTTTATGTATTTTCTTTTTCTATCAAAGATATCACTTTTTGTATTTAACTAAATATTTATTTGAATTTAGCTCAAATAAGCCTACTTCTGTATAGTAGCTAATTAATAAGTCAAATTATACCGGATTTAAAGGAAAGGTGGAAGATTTCCTAGCTCTACCATCTGGATAGATATATACTCTAGCTAATCATAGTTGTGACACATCACAAACCTCGTGATCGATCATAGTCGTGACCCATCACACTCAGGTCGCCACAAAAATTTCACATATGCAAAATAACATGGCACTCACCCATTTGACTCCCACACATGTGGGGTCTCAACTTGGACAAGTTGAAAGCCCTCTAATACTTAATTTAGGTCATTTAGAGTTATTAAAACAAAGAGAGAAATGATGAAGTTTTAGAGCTAAATGTGGGAGTGCTTCCCCATTTAGGATAGCTTGTTTTCTTCCTAGATCTTGATATTCTATCTAACTTATGCTATATCTATACCATTTTATAGAGAATAAAGGAAAATAAAATGAAGTGTTGAAGGATTTTGAAACTTGAACAAGGAGAAAGACTAATATTATGAGTTTTCATACATGATGTGCTATTCCTTTGGGTTCTTACTTTTTTTATCCATTCGTAATCCTCCCTTTTGGTTGAGATGTTAGTTTTCTAATCATTTGATTGCTTTGTCTTTGAGGTTTGGTGAGTTTGCTTCATCTAAATACTAAATCCATGGAGGATTAATGAGGTTCTTATGTTGATTGTTCTACTCCTTTAATTTTTTGCACTTTCCTCCATATTTGATTGCCATCTTGGATGGGATTATAGTTTTCATCACTTATTGCTAGATTTATTTAGGTTTAAGGATTCCACTTATTCCATAGAGTGATTTCTTCCAGTATGCCTTGGTAGAAACTTTTGTTTACAAAAAATTCTGGGTTTTATTCGTGCATTGCTAGATCTACACTAATTTGAGCATATTTTATTTGAGATTTACTCATTTTCTTGTTCTACTATTATAGATTCACTAGAATCCTAAGTTCATCTCTATGATTGATTGTAAGAAGATTGGATCGTTGTGCAATTCAAAAGGAAAAAATGATTTCTATTTCATATGCTTGATGTTTGCAGTAATTTCCCCATACTTAAGATTTCTACCTATATCATTAGTGCTAATTGGTAGTCTCTTTAAATTTAATTGGATCGCAGCTTTGTTGCGTATTCTACTTCATATGTTAATTGGTCATTGATGCTATTATTATGTTTCCCACTTAACTATATCCACTTAGACTTAATCCGATGAACTCTATAGTAGCGTCATTACATTTTCATATCTTGTTTGAGACTCTTATCTTATTGTTGGTTTTAAAAAGTTGAAAGAGGAATTCCGAGTATTTGGTTTTGGTGTGAGTATAAGCTATTACTTTTCATTTGGTCTCACATATTACTACATGGACATCTCTTGCATTGTATCCTTATGAAGTCACATACTACTTTATATATGTATAGATTTTAAAGTATCGTTCGTATCAAAGGATTTGATTTTGACCTAATCATCGAGATTCATTAATAGGTGAAGATGACACTAATTACCCACCAACCCTTGATGCCCTAGGAGATTTTTGTGGGCTAACCCTTGATGCCCTAGGATATTTTTATGGACTAAACCTTGATACCCTAGGGGATTTTTACCGGTATATATTAGTTTTATAACCCCTTTTAGGTACCTAATCACCGGGTCACATCAATAGGTGAAGACGACACTAGTTGCCCACCATTCCATGTGAGATTTCAGTTTTATCAGAGACTCCAAATGGATTGTATGATTTTAGTTTTGTTGGAGACCCTAGATGGGTTACTTGATTTCAGTTTTTTCAGAAACCCTACATGGGCTAATTTGTTCGATTCAATACAAAGTGTTTTGACAAGTTTTATTCTGGAGACCCTACATGGGTTAATTTGAATTGATCTGAGGTGTGTTTATCAAAAATATTTCATGGGTTATGTGAGTTTGTAGGTTCCATTAGGCTTTCATGAGTATGCATTTGGTTTTGATATCTAATAGCTAAGGTAGCTTACTTGAGAGGTGCTAAGGCCTACTTATGTATGAGTATTTTGTAGTAATTGTTTGTATTGCATATTGCATATTGCACTTTCCTTATAAGCCACAGTTTATTTGTTTTAGCTATGGACTTTTGTTGATTTGGCTTTAGTACTTCTAGAACCTTGACTAGAATCTGATTAATATTATAGTTGGTTTGAATCTTATATGTTATGCATGTTCCAATTTGGTATTTAGTTATACTTATGCATATATGATTTTCTCTGTGGAACATTATGTATGTTCTCTCACTGGCTTTATAGCTTACTCATGTTCTTAACACCATTTTAGATGACACTCCATAGCATGCGCTTTCTTAAAGGTTTGGTCCCAGAGTTGGTTCGTTAGGAGGAGAGGACCTTGTGGGCCTCGATTTTTGCACGATGGGTAAATCCCTTTCGAAAGAGACTTGCTTATCGCAGGAAATATCCCACATGACTTGGAGTCACCACCAGCCTTTTTAATGATGTGACCAGACATCAGTTTTGAAAACAAAGCAAGTTTAAGTTTTGAAAAATGTTTGAAATGTCTGACTCCACAGTTAAACTAGCCAACTCCCAAAGATTCTAAGGTAAGTTGTTCGTTTATGAGTTAGGGAAGGTGTTAGGCACCCCACCTCATCTGCTTTCACGATTACCTACTCTAAACCCACTACAGTCTAATAATCCACTTGATTTATCACCTATTCATCTCACCTATTGCCTTTTCTCTCATTTTATTGAGATTAGGCAGGGAATTCACATGCCATTTCTACCAAAATTTCGACAGCATAACGACTGTAATATGGACCCCCTAAGGATGAATAGTGATCCCCATGTCACTTCTTCAATAACCTAATAGTCTGCATATCCAAAAAAAACACTCCAAATATGTTCATACACCCACAACATCATGACTGTTCACCCGACAGCTCCGTATCCATCAACCATTTACATTCCTCCCACACTCACATATATATACAATCTAGACTAAGTGAATTAAGTTATCTAAATATAATACATAACCCAAAGTCCTCAATTATCAAGTATAAAGTCACTAATCATTTACCCTTTTGCATAAAGCTTCATGACTAGAGCAGCTGCACCACCACCCTACAACTATGGTCTCTGAATATCTCCTGCACATAAAATGGTTTGTAGTTAGAC
>JAOXJP010056669.1:0-30040 GCA_025762735.1 Platanus orientalis | reverse complement strand
CAATTTATTTTTTAAAAATTACTATTTTCACACACACACACACACACACACACACACACACACACACACACATATATATATATATATATATATGGCCTTTAAATAAAGGATATGTCAAACTCTCATTGGACTTCACATACTATATGGCTACTATTCCATTAGTTATCAGATCCCTTACATGATTATGTCATAGCCGTATTGTCCTGTGCTTTCCATTATAGTTCTTGTTACAAGCTTTTAGTATAGCCACTTGGTTATCACAATATATGGTTATAGAAGGAACCATCTTGTTCCATATTGGTATGTTTACCAATGCATTCCTTTACCCTTATGCTTCCTCTACGGCTAATGAAAACACAATGAACTCTTACTCCATTGTTGAATGAGTCAAATACATTTGTTGCTTTGACTTCCAGGAATTACACCTCTTGCTAATGTGTATATCGAGGTTGTCACAGATTTAAAGTCATCCAAATCTAAGTTATAAATAACATCATTGTGTCCTTCATCAATAGTTGGATACCATCCATAATGGATCCCATAGTTTATTGAACCCTTTAAATACCTTAAAACCATAAACAGAACACTCCAATGCTCAGTACTTGGATCACTTATGTACTTGTGCAACACTCCAAATGCTCAGTACATAATGCACATCAAACAACCAACAATATGTCAATACTTGTACTGAGATATATGATAACCTCTACTATTTTTCAACTTCACACTGTTGTTAACATGTATAGATGTCGGAACACTCATTCTTAATTTACTCCAATTGTATGATAGCAATTCCATTGTCATTTCTGAAAATCTTGACTCCTAGAATCACTTTAGTAACCCATAAATCCTTTATATCAAACACTGAAAACAAAAACTTTTTAGTGTAGTTGATGCAGTTTATATCAGTTATAAAGATGAGCATGTCATCAACATACAGGTTGATTGTCACATATGACTCTCCGATGGTCTTATTGTATAAAAATATGTCACCAATATTGGATTTGAATCCATTTCCGAGGAGAGTAGATTGAAACTTATCATGTCATTGCTTTGGTTCTCGTTTCAAATTGTACAATGATCTTATCAACTTGTACACTTTTTTTGTTGTCCTAGCATGCAAAACCTTTTGGATGCTTCATGTAAATTTTTTCTTCCAACTAGTCATTCAAAAACATGGTCTTTACATCCATTTGATGAATAATCAAATTATTTATCATATCCACAACTATCAAAAACGTAACGATAGATATCCTCATTACATGGGCATAAATATCAAATTAGTAAAATTCATTTTCTTTGCACCCTTTAGCTACCAATCTAGCCTTGATATTTTTAATTGTATCATCTGGTCTGAGTTTTCTCCTGGAAATCTACTTGCAACCATTGGGTTTATAGAAAACCTTAGGAAAATCCACTGACACCCATGTTTGATTGGAAATAATTGAATGCATCTTATCTTCTATTGCTTCTTTTCAAAAGATAGCTTCATGAGAAGACATTGCTTCTTTCTAAGACCCTTTTTCTAAATAGACTACATACTCAAAAAAAAAGTCCTTTAGCTTTCTTTCTCTGGCATTTTTCTAGGTTCTACTTGCTTGAAAGCCTCGGATTTTGCTTATTATTGGACTTAGGTTTTTTTACCGATATTATTTCCTGACTTTTCTTGAATGGAAATATGTTCTCAAAAGAACTCTGCATTTGTGGAATTAACCACTATGTGAGAGGCAGGTGTCTCCAAATTTAGAAATCTATAAGGCTTACTTGTCATCGAGTATCCAATAAATGTGTAATTTGTTCCTCTTAGTTCAACCTTTAAAGTGTGCTTATTCTCAATTTAACTTGAACAGAACAACCCTAAACCTTGAAGTAACCCAAATTTGGTTTCATTCCTATCTATATCTCATATGGTGTGATACTTAGAGTCTTCTTAAGAACATGATTCAATATGTGACATGCAATTAATAAGGCCTCTCCTAATAGACTTAGACATTCACCTAATAAACTAATCAACATTGCATTAACTATTTCATTCAAGGTGTGATTCTATCTCTCAGGAACTCCATTTTGCTACAGATTGTAAGGTGCTGACATTTCTTTTCTAATTTTGTGTTCTTCAAAAGACTTAATAAATTATAGGTCTACGTATTTATCACCTCAATCAGACCTTCGAGTCTTGATCCCCAAGTTTAGGGAGTATTTAACTATAGCCTTATAAGTCTTGAACTTCTCAAACACTTCATCTTTTGTCCTTATCAAAAATACATATGTATATTTGGATGCATCACCAATGAAGATTATGAAATACATCTTTTCTCCTCCTATTAAAGTATTTATCATCTCACATATATCATTGTGTATCAAATCTAGTACATTCATTAATCTCTCAACACTCTTAAAGGAATTACATGTAATTTTAGATTTATTATACGTGATGCATTTATCATTAGATAAATTGTCAAGTTTAATAATAAATCCTAATTCAACCATCCATTTAATTTTCTTATAATTGGAAACAGTTTTGTAAAATGACCGTTTGGCCATCTTTGTGCCAAAATAAAAGCGGGGCCCACAAGACGTTTGAGGCAAGTCCATATGGGGTTGTGTTCACCTCTATGAGGAGAATAACGCCATATGGTTGGTTGCTCAAAACTGTTAACGGGTGAATGAGAACTTGTCTCCAAAAGTGTCCAGTTGAACACTGGTTCAATGGTATAAAATTTGAATAGTCCCACATTGGTTGGCCCATAAAATTTTGAAGGTTTATATACATATTCATTGGTAATACATTTAGACACCAAGGGGAACAATAGTTTTGTGGAAGGGGGGGGGGGACCTAGCCAACATGGGCCAAGCCCAAACACACATGTGCACACACCGCACCGCACCGAACCGAATCTGGTGGTCTATGAGAAAAATATTTTTTTATTATTATTTTCCCCAAACGTTTAAACTATGGGCATGTCTAATGATTCGTGCATTTTACCCTTTTACGTCATCGTGACTATTCCGAACCAAACAATCATAATGTGGCTGTTCAGTTGCCCCTTTTACCCTCGTGTCTGTTCCAAACGAACATAGATATGTCTATTCGTTCACATCTTTTTACACTCGTGTCTACTACGAACAGTCATAAGTTGAAAAATCATATGTTTCTATGTCTATTTTGAACAATCATGAATGGTCTATATATATTCCATCCCTCTTGCATTTCAAGAATCTAAAAAATTAAGCAATATAGCATATATGCAAGAGAGAGAAAAACATAGTTTTGGTTCACTAAGCATACAGATTGCAGTGTTTCTTCTGTGTGTATTCGATGGGAGGCAGACAATCAAGAAGTTCATAAGCACCACTGTGAGGGGCAAAATTTGTCTTAAGGACATAGTGTCAAACACTAGCCTTGATCAATTGCATTTTTTGATTTTTCAAATCATCCAGTCTATAAATCGTTTCAATTAATTTTATTTTCAAGTCTTCTACTTATCTGACATTAATGTGTGTTATTACAAAATCACATATTGTTCTATATATACTAATACTTATAATTAACATATCCTAATCTACTATGTCATGGATTACCTGACTCTGACATGTAAGTAGAACTTGGTATTTAATTAATAGTGTACATTTTAAACATTTTAGAAGTAGCAAAACCTTTGCCTACAAATACACCAATCTTAGTCAATACAACCTTATCGAACTCAAACACCATCTTGAATCCGTGATTGACTAGTAGAAACCCTAAGATGAGGTTTTCCTAATTTTTAGGGCATGCAACACTTATTGAAAATACACAAACTTCCAATATGTCAATTTCAACTCAACCTCTCCTTTTCCATTAGCATCGGAAGTAAAGGAGTTACCTATGAACATGTTCATGCCATCTACAGTTTCATAGGAATTGAACAAGTTCCTATCATTGCAAACGTGGCAAGTGGCATCAGTGTCCACCCACTAGTCAACTTCATCTCTAGCTAGATGTAGCTTTGAAATCATGGCAATTGTCTTCTCTTGTTTAGCACTTTGCTTTCCCTTGTCCTTACTTGTATCGACTAACTTCTTACCATGACAATCACATGCAATGTGTCCTGGCTTTCTGTGGTTGAAACAAGTGAATTTAACTCTCTTTCTTGAAGGCCTTCTTCCATTCCTTAGACTTCATCTTAAACCACTTCTTTTTTAGTGGTTTTTGTTGCCAGATTTACTCTCCATGACATAGGCCTTCACAGAAGGTACATATTTCTTTTCTTTTTCATTATGAATCTTTTTAATCCACAAGTGATGCTTCAAGGCTCCCATAAACATGTTTTCTTTCTTGTAAATCAACTTGAGTTGTAATCTTTCTAACAGGGTGGCAATTTAGCGATCACAACATTAGCTTGATACTTTAGGGCCAGTAGCAACCCTACAACAGCTATAGCATCAGTAATCTTTTGCAACTCTTGTATATGCTCCAAAATTGGTTGGTTATCAACCAATTTATATTCCATATAATTCTAGACCTAGAACTTTTGGTTGTCGGCCTCTTCACCAAAATAAACCTTTTTTTGGGACATCTTAAAGCTCCCTAGCAATTTCGGCTTTATTGAAGGATAGTCCATCGCTCAATGATTCCATAAGATGACAAGAAGTTTGATCACCTTGATCCCATTTTTGTTGATCCTAGGCTACCACTTCAATCTTTGCCTCAATGGCTCTAGTAGGGAACTTCAAGATTTTGAAGCCAATATAAAATCCAATGTTCCCATCTTTTAAAGTTCTTTCCATTGAACTTGTTAGCATCAAAACCTGGACCAAAAGGGTTCACCTTCATACTTGCAATGGGATTAGACATTTTCAAATTGTTCGATATGGAAATCCAATAATTCCAATTAACCCTTAATTTCACAATCTTAAAATCAAGTATTTAACTTAATAAAAATCAATTACTGAGTGACCCGACACGTGGAGGTGTCGTTATCATGCTTCTTGAAGATGGTTGAGGTCTCCCACAAGATTGTGAAAGGAAACATGCAAAATTACTTCCAGGATATAACCAAGTTCGGAATCAACTCCTTATCTCTCAAAAGGCTTGCACTACCCAGAAGAGAAGTATGATACCTCCCTTACTAATTTATTTCCTTTAGAATCATGTATAATGACCCCAACTTTGACGTCTGATTTTGGCGTGGACTCGGGTCACTACTAACCAAATTCCTTTTCTAATCACTATAATTTTTTCACATTTACCTTAACCTATAGGGTCACTTAGACCTTACCTTAAATCTTAATATAACATACGTAGCGGAATAACAATAACATCATGCTAATCATAACCCTTAATATGAAACAAAAACTAAAACATAAACTTATAAATATTTTAACCATCCATATGATTAAGCTCCCCTCCACAAAATAAGGACTTACAAACCATAACATCCATCTATCAAAACTTAAACTAGTATATCTAGCTAAGTTCCAAATGCAAAATAAATATAAACTAGAGTCTATGAAAATGCTAGACAGAAATAAAGGATGGCAACCTCTCGCATGCCTCTCAACTCCAAGTGCTCCCAAAAATGCACATGTACTCTACGACCCACCTAAAAGAAAAATGGTAAATGAAAGAGTGAGTTACACGGCTCAGAAGTAGGTATACAAAACCTACAATGGAACCAGACAAGCAGAGAACGAATTATTTCAATACAAAATACTTAGCATATCTTTAAATAGAGTATATAATAGTTTTCAGCATTTAGTCATGTGCAAATGTACATTAATTAGCTACTATGCATCATGAGATCTATACAATCTATCACCAAGGCATGACATATGAATCTAAGCATAACATTTTGCATGGTTCTACTTCTTTAAACATTCATTGTTGTTTACATGGCAAGGTATGTGAAACATCTCATGGCAACACTTATAAACAATTCAAGTATAATATGTTATACATTTCATTGTAGCTATTACCTAACATTTCTCATGCATAATCTATACAATCCAATCATGGATAGCCATATATGATTCATCTCATAGTAGACATGTAAAAGTGTTTAAATGACTAACAATTATATTATTGCATTTACATAAATTAGTATATGAGACTAAATTTTTACATTCAAACACGTAACACTACCTTTAACCTTGGCAAATGCATTACTACTCACATACATGTTTACCTAATCATTTTTCTTGCATCATTCACATTTCTATTACTTGTCATTGTTTTCTCTCTTTTTAATATGTTAAGTTCTTTCATCACTTAATTTAATTTTTGATTACTCTTTACTTGTTCCATTAATTCTATCGATTTAATTACTTATTTCTTTCTCTATTTCTTTCATCTTTTCATGTGTATCAAAGTTTTAAGTAAATATTTAATTTATTTTACTTATCAATGATTACTCATAATTTATCATGTTACCCTTATCACTTATCATCTTACATTGCTTAGAAAATCTTATCACCCATTGAAGGTTTCATACTTTCACCCATTTCTTGATGTTTCTTTTTTTTTACTTGTCTTTAAGAACTTATCTTTACATTAGTAACTTATGTACTTTCATTTCTTTTCAAGTTTCATTTGTTCTTACCTAACTTATGGATTTCTCTTAACTTATGAGACTTAAGTGTTTTCATTCTTTGATTTGACACTTTCTTCTCTTTCATGACTTATAAACTTCACTTCATCTTTGTAGCTCATTAACATTTCTTTATCTTCTTAAAATTTTCTTTTTTTCTTATAACATTTCTTTCCTTCTTATCATGGTTTTACTTCTCTCACGTATTTTCTTTACTTTTGAAGCTTTTAGCTTTCGTTTCTTGTCTTATATTTTATTCTTTTATATGGCTTATGAAATTTTCATTTCTTCTTGACATAACTTTTTTCGTGTAAATTTGTGTTACTTCTTATATACTTTTCTATTTCCCATTAATGGTGACTTTACATTGGTTATACTTTAGCATATTGTGTTTTTCCCCAATGGATGAGGCCATCACTTAAACTTTCTTACATCTACTTACACATGTTTTCACTTCCATACACATTTTTATACTTTACACTTTGGCACATTGTATTATATCCTCAATGACAAGACCTTGGCCACATTATTGTACATTGTATTCTATCCCCCAAAACTTTTGCACATTGTATTGTATCCCCAATGGTAAGACCTTGACCACACTTTTGCACACTGTATTATATCCTTAATGGCATGACCTTGATCATACTCTTGCACATTGCATTGTATCCCCAATGGTAAGACCTTGACCATTTATATGCACATTATATTGTATCCCTAATGGCAGGGCCTTAACCATACTGTCTCACATTGTATTGTATCCCCAATGGCAGGACCTTGACTATATCTTGATTTTGAATATATTTCACACATTATATTTTATCCCCAATGGAAGGACTTTGACAATATCTTGACTTTGAATATATTTTACACATTGTATTGTATCCCTAATAGCAGGACCTTGACTCTCTTAATACATTCTTTATTTATTCCCAATAGCGGGGCATTTACATCTTGACATTCTTCTTACTTATCTTCGTTTACATTTCTTTGATTATTTATCCATTTTATTCCTTATTAATTCATGACCAACTTACTTTATCTTATCACTACATGGAGCATTCTTTAATCATAACATAACATATCACATGCTACATTCATTGACATAGTAATAGAGAAGAAACTATCAGTATAAAAATTCATTAGTATCATCAAAAGGTATCAAACTTTATACCATACATTAGCTAGCATGATTAGAAGCATATACAACACCAATGAATCATTTTCTAACTTATTCAATAAGACATCATGAGATCTTACATATTATTATGTTTCCAAACATTATATAACTTACACACTTAATATGAATGAAAGTTCCAATAATAATCATATTACACATGTTTTTCCAATCATCAACAATCTCAATTCATAAATGAATTAAATCATTTTATAACAGTCCTTAAACAATTTATACGCTACCATTAGCTATTATCATTCAAATAGGAGTCAACATGCATTATAATCATTTCCTACATATGTTATCATGTCAATTTCTTTATTTTAACAATAATATGTTAAGAGATGTTTAACTATTATTCAAGTATTCATGTTTTTTCATAGCAAATCAAGCTTTTTATGCCATAAAAACTATCATATAGACTATAGTTTCATAGAATCTTAACTTAACAAGCTTTCAAAACTCATAGAATCCATTATCTTAAGGAAATACATATACATATCATATAAAACCACCTTTCTTTATAAATTATATAAGGAATTTCTAAGATCCTTGCATAATATGGCAAGATCTCATCACAAATCACACAATAGCTACGGATTCATAGGATCCTAATAAAGGGCTTCTCAATCATATATGAAAAATGTTAATGTATGTGTATTATTTGTCAATCTCATGGTCAAAACATGTTGTAAGGGTTCTAAGTCTTCTTAGAGTCATCTCCAAGTGAAGAACTCCAAGAGGACTCAAGACTTGAAGATCAAGACCAGAGGTTGAACCCTTGACATCCAAAAAGGTAAAAGCATGCATATAACGTGAGTAGAATCATGTAGTGACGATCACAATGTGCCTATACACATGTAGGAAGGCCCCCTCAATGACCTAGGGGGAGTGATCTCTCTAAAGAGACCCAAAACAGAATTCAGCAGAAATTATGTCTGTGATAGATCACAAAAGCCATGATCAGTCATAGGGGTGATCAGTCACAAAACCTATGACCGATCACACTCAGGTTTTTGGCCAAAAATAGCACACCCGAATTCTTCTAACATGATTGGTTTCAAGTTGTAACCAGTGTGATCAATCACAAAAACCATGATCAATCATTGTTGGGGCATATAGGCTCCCACGAGCATCCCAAGTGTGTGACCGATGTTTTGTGACTATTCACAACTTGATGCTTCATGACTAGTCACAAAATCCATGATAAGTCACACTCGGGAAAAACTGAAAAATTTCAAACTCCATTTTTGAATATGCAGCCCATGTTATTTGCCTATTTTAAAAGATTCTAATATAAAGAATGGGAGGGTTCCTCAACCCTTATAAGAAATACTCTTTCTTCTTTAGGGGATCACTTCAAGCATTCAAGAGAGTATTATTATCTTTGTCAAAAGTGAGTTTCCAATAGGGAAAAGTGGTCATTCTTCCATTGCTTGAGCTCCAAGCACTACAGTCCCTTTGAAATCTCTCTCTTGTTACCTCATCTACTCTACTTGGCTAATATATTGAGGTGAGGTATGTGTGGGTTGTCCCAAAAGGAAACCCTCTTTTTCTTGGCTAAGATCAAGGAGCTTTAAAACTAAGGCTTGAAGCATTGCGGGATAGATAGGCAAACTAGCTCTACAAGGAGCATTCCCACTTGGTAAGAAAAGCAATATCATCCATTCAGTGATAAGTTTTGCTTTTATTTGCATACATCTTTCATTTCATATTGTTAAGCTTCCGTCTGAGACACCAAAAGTAAATCTACACTCGCTAGAGACACTGGGTGTAGTGACTAGCTTGCTTAGTACAAATAGTAAGGTTTTTAGTATGTTTTGACTTAGATTGTAATAGCCAATCTTAATGAAAAATACCCAAGCTCGGTAAAAGTAGACATAGACCATCGTGCTGAATGACTATAAAACTTGTCTTGTGGATTGTTGTGTTTGATTGATTATCTATTTACTTTACTCTCGAATCCATATCTCTACTTACATATCAATTATTTGATAATATGCTTAACTAACAACACTCTTTGCACACACTCTTGTATTTATCCAAAGAGATCTAAAATTGAATCAACAACAATCCAAACTAAATTAAAAAGGGGCAAATTAATTATAAATTATATTCACCCTCTCCCCTTCTAGGATTAACCTATACAATATTTTAGAAAACCTCCATACAAATCATACAAGACATCTAAGAACCTAGAAAACAAAGAAAAAAAGAGTGTAAGCTTTTTATAACTACTTACCACAAGTTTCTTCATCTTCTAGTCAATTAGGTCTTCAAGTATAACCTCCTTGCCTTTTGAATCACCTCTTTTGCCTATGATTAAACCATAGATTTATAGTTAGAATCCATAACCAATAAGAAATCGTAAAGATATTGATGAACAAACCTAAATTTAAGCATTAGAGACTCGCCTTGCTCTTAGAAAAAGAGAGTTCTTCTCTTCTTCCTAAATCTCCAAACTCTCTCTCTTTCTTCCTTTCTATGTTTTAAATGGTCTAATGGACCCAAATGAGGCCTAAAAGAAGTTATAATTCATTTAAAATGAGATCCTAAATGTGTAGGGATCAAATAAGAGAAAGCCACATCATTTTTGTACATTTTCGCATTTCCCAGATTTTCCAATCTTGGCCGGTCAGGGGGTTGGCGACCTGTCAGGGCCTAACTAGTTAGGTGTTGGAAACCAGTTATGGTTCAAACCCATCTCCTAACCTGTCATGAGACCGGTCATGAAAATTCTTGAGAGCTTAGACATGTCTTCCTGACCGGTCTTGCACTCCAAGACTTGTTCTGATGCAGCAGCATTAAATTATTTGGAGAAGGCATTCCCTCTTTGGAAACCTAAGCCAAGAAGAAATCAAGCAAGTGTCCTTAGTAAAAGATTGTTTTAGAATTCTTTTTATTTCAATTGATCATATAATAAGGCTTTAACCCCATATAATTAGGGGTATGTGTGTTAGGGATTTTAAAAGATGTTTTGGTAATTTTGTGGTTTTTTTTTAATATTTTAGGGGTTCTAGAAACCAAATCGTGTAAGGCATTAAGTAGGGGTAATTTGGGTATTTTACTTTAATTAGGTTAATGTGCTTATATATAAGCATAAGGTTGTAATTAAGGAGAATTTGTTTTGGAGTTGAATTGATATTGGCATGAGTTTTGAAGTCCCACGAGCTGGGTTGTTCCCGCTCATTTCCCTCCTCCTCCTTTTTCTTCTTCTCTCTTCTCTCTTCTCTCTTCTCTCTTTCTTAATATTCTTCTAATCTCCTAAATCTTCTTCCACTTCTTCTTCCTCTATATTTCTTTTTATCTTAAAATTCCATATTTTTTGTTGTTTCCTTCTACGAACTTTTCTGCTGAAACGTCAAATAGCCATTGACATATTTCATCATCTCTCTCATCCCTCCTCCTTTCTTTGAGAAATTTCACAAGGACCTTCTTAACCCCTGGGGGTCCCAAATACGGAAGGAGTTCATTGTATTCAACCCTTTCCTATTAAATGGGATCAGGTCCAAGACTGATATGGTGGCAGCACTTCCCCTGGTAGTTTTTGTTGACTTTTCTTAAAGCTTCGGGATTGATTCCAGCCATCAATATAGCCTTTTCCAAGAGGTCTGGACATTTGTTTCAAGAGGTAAAAATCGTGAGTTGAAAGCTTGATTGGATTTGAAGTTGTAATCCAAACTTTGAATCTCACGTGAAAATTGCTACAGTGTTTTTCCTTGGATAGGTTCACTTTAAATCTAATTTGCCTCATTAATTGAATCTATTCTATTCACTTATTCATTGTAGCATTATCCTATCTTGATCCTATGCAAAACAACTTTTTAGTGGATCCATATTCATGTCCTACCATCTCATTTTCTAATTTCTTTCTTGATTTTCAGCATACTTTAATAACCTTCTTTATTGAAATTTGAGATATTCCTTAAATTTTAATCATAATCTCTTTTTTTGAGGTTGGCTTCCACATCATGTTCTCTGACCTGTCAAGGGTGTGTTCAAATTTTTCAGCACAGACACCCCATGGTAAAACCGTCATAACTTTCTCTTGAAAACTCCAAATTATGCACCATTTGAGGAATTGGAAAGAAACTCCTAGGGATTTTCAATAATGTATGGTTTGTACTCAAATTGTCTCAGGATTGGTATAGGTTTTCTTATAAAGCTACCTTAATAATGCACTTGAGACAACTTTAGAACTTGACAAGTTCAAAACTTATCTTTGTTTTCTTCGTCTCTAATTCATTCTATTGGACCCCAAACACCACAAATGACTCCCCAAAAATGAAAAATGATGTTTCTACCCTTACACATGGTTATTTACATTTTTTTCACCTCATGAGAATTGCGGGGTGTTACATCATGTGTTCAAAACATGCATGAAAAGTTATCCAAATTTTTAAAAAATTTAAGCAATCTCCCCTTATTAAGTTGTTTAACATATTTAAAATCATAGTTAAGAAAACAAGGGTAGCAACATCATCCAAGTGGAGGTTCTCCTACAAGAACATACTTGAATTAAGGTGGTTTTAAACCCAAGTATGTAAAGAACAACTCCCCAAGTGAGTTGTTGATCCAAGGTCTCTAATGGGATTAGTGTCTTACGACACACGCCCAAAAAAGAGAAAAATAGAAGAGAGTTGGTCTTTTAATGGCTACCTTTTCTTCTTCTTCTCTTTCTCTTTCACTTCTCTATTATTAGTTTACTCTCTGTTTTCATTATTTTATAGTGCTAATGGGCTTCAATCCCATCTCACCAACCACCTATACGTGTCCACTATTGGGTGGACATCAATATCGGCTTCTAACCTCAATTAGGCATTTCCCAATGTGAGTTGATGGGCCCTATACGAGCTAGCTTGCATTACAACCTTTGTTCTAGATATTTTGATCCATCTGTGACTAATACCAGCCATCCATGATTTTTCTCATTCGTTGATCAAAATTAGTTGTGAATCTCGGACTTTACAGGCCTTAATCACAAATCCAGTCCCAGCGTGGACTTCTTATTGTGATTCACCTTAGTTGCATATATAATGCCATGACGGACCCATCAATCACGACAAACCTAGATTTAGTGAGTGTTCATCTAGGATGTAGTAAAGGAATCTTGTGACCCCATAAGGATGAGCACATGAGAAGTGTGAAGTGCGCCCTAAGCACCCTTGCACCCAAGCCCTTGCTCACATCTGCACCCATACCCATACTCATACCCATGCATGTGGGCAAGGTGCTAAGAAATAGAGCTCTCCAAAATACATAAGATTGAGGTGATTAATTTATTTACTACATTACTTTTTAGTTCCCAACCAATGTGGTACTAAAGGTTTAAAAAAAACAACAACAAAAAAATTTTGAAAACACACACGATTGAAATTTGAAAATAGGGTGTTCATAAGCCTTTGAAAATCACTTCCATTTTTTAACACCTTGTATCCACCCAACACCAAAATTGCATACCATCTTAACAATCCTAACCATCTCATCAATTCTATTCACAATTGCATTAGACAGTTAAGATCATGTATTCTACTGTAAGGAGTTTAATTCCTAGCATCATCATTGTGGCTATTCACTAACCATCATTGTGCATTGAGATTGAATTTGGTGATAAAACAATCATCACTCCACAAACTCTTTGTTTTCATATGTGTGTTACATATATATACATACATACATATGCATACATACATATATATACATATATATATATATATATATATGTATGCATGTATGTATACATACATATGCATATGAATATATATACATACATACATATGTATATGTAAATATATTTTCTAGGCGCAAGAGCAACGAGTTCGTCAAGGCTGTAATCTCTAGGAAATCCTTTGATTTCAAATAAGCCTACGAACATATCAAGACAATTAGCATCAACAGGGTAACCTGTGATCCTTGTTCCCTAAAATAAAGGGCTTTCTAAGGAATAATAGTGCTCAGAGCCCTTTCTTAGGAAATCTCCCTCACACAGGACGAGGTGGACCGGTGCAACACGGGTAAGATCTTTATGGGTTGGGCTTTCACACTAATTCCTACTAAAATCTCTTTATTTTCTCCTTCCCCACTTTCTCTATTAGTCTCCTCCCTAATACAAATTTGCAGTCTAACGAGTCATGTGATGAAAGCAAATAAAGCAATTTTTCCTTGGCCGAGAAAGAACCAACGCTTAGTAAGCGGCAACGGCACCTAGCCTTGCTCCAACAACAATCACTTACAAGATCACGACAACCCAACAATCACTTATATATACCTATTTTTTGTGTTTTTATTATTTTGAATATTACTATTTTTTATACTAACCAACTGGTAATTAGGGATGAGTTACCGGATAACTTGGATTGTTAGCCTTCTGAGTCACCAAGCTAATCAAGTTTTTAAATAGTACATTAAACAAGACCAATCCAATTATTGGATCCAAATATGAGAATATTTTGGTACATTAGTAGATGTTTGTATAAATAATCTTTGAAGACAAACCCATTAATCTGGACCATCAACTGACATATGTTTCATCATAAAGATCATTCATGCTTGATTTACAAAATTAATCACATGCAAGCAACAATCACTGATAAGATCATGATGACCCAACAACAACTAGAATGGTTTGATTAAAATGGGCTCATTCAATGGAGACATGCACCTATGAGATACATGAGAGCAGTATCATATATTCTCACTTTGATTGGGAGGGTTTAATAGTCGGTAGAGATTTGGTGCACCCCCTTAATGAACGCCTAAGGTCCGGCCATATGCATGAGCAGACATATAGAGTCAAAAAAGTGATTTACACTTTTTGGGAGGGTATTTTTTGTTATGATCCAAACCCAGACCTGACTCTTGCCTGTATTGGACTTAGATTCAGATCATGACATTAACAAAACCTTGCATTCATTCTTTCCATGTTGTTCTCTTTTTTTCTTTTTCTTAGTCCATTCACATAACATATGCAGAAAAAATAAAACTTACTTCTAACTAGATAGATAATTGTGGAAGGTATTAACATTCATCACCAAAATATAAAGCATTGTGACATTCATCTTACTTTAGATTACAAAGAAAAATGGTTTTACAAAGTATATTTATGTAATTTCTTAAGATATTGGATCTTGTGAATTTTAGAACTTTTAAGTTAAAGTTTTATAATTTGTTAGCTCGCAAGAAAGTTATTAGTGAATGTTAAAGCTTCATTGATATGGAAAGCATGAATACATGATTTGTTGTTGAGCATCTTTGAACATGTTAGAATAAGAATTGTAAACTGATTGAGAATATATGTAGGAGATTGTTATGATACGTATTGGAGTCCACTATAATAGTAGTAGTAAATTGTTGTATATGAATTGTTATGGAATGACCCATTTTTCTAAGTTTAGGGATTGTGAATGGTTTGTAAGCATATGTAAAAGAAGTATTATTGAAGTTCTTGCTCATGCTAGGTATAGAAATTGTACAATGTTTGGAAATATATGAACATGTGAATTACTATTGAACCCTTTGATCATGCGAAGTGTATAGAAGGTAAATTGTTTGAAAGCATGAGTACATGATATACTATTAAGTACCTTTGATCATGTTAGATATAGAAAAAATTAATTGTTTGAAAGCAAGAGCATGTGAATTTACATGGTCCCTCATTGATTAAGCTAGAGAATAATTTGTTAATGTAGTATGTATCTTTAATCATAGTAGAGAGTGTGTTGCATAAAGATGGATGTCTCTTCAATTATGTTAGCAGATGTAGCTCTTGATGAAATGTGTCTCTTTCATCATGTTAATGAATTCATCACATAACAATTCATGTCTCTTATACCATGTTAAATAATGCACCGCATAATGATAAGATAAAGTAAGATCCCCCCATTGTAATTAAATGATGGCCAACAATAGATTATAAGAAGATGATTAAGACAAAAATGATAAATTAATGGAAATACCATGGCCATTGGGGAAACAATACAATAAGTCGAAGGCCCTTGCTATTAGGGATAGAATGCAATATGCCAAAGGCCCTTGCCATTGGGAATTGAATTCAATGTGCTAAAGTGATTACGAAGGCCCTAGCTATTAGGGATATGATACAATATGCCAAAAGCCTTTGCTATTAGGGATACAATATACCAAAGGCCTTTACTATTAAGGATAAACTACAAAATGCCAAAGGCCCTTACCATTGGGGATAGAATTCAATGTGCCAAAGGATAAGTGATTTTGAAGGCCCTTGTTATTGAGGATACAATGCAATATGCCGAAGGCCCTTGCCATTAGGAATAGAATTCAATGTACCAAATGATAAGTGATTGTGACTGCCCTTGCCATTGGGGATAGAATTCAATGCATCAAAGGATAAGTGATTGTGAAAACCCTTCTCATTGGGGATAGAATTCAATTTGCTAAAGGATGAATGAATGTAAAGGCCCTTTCCATTGAGACATAATGCAATGTTCCAAAGAATAAGTGTTTGTAAATGCCCTTGTCATTGAAGAGATAGTACAATGTGTCAAAGAACCTACCATTAGTAGAAGTAATAGGATAATAAGTAGAAATGTAAAACCCATAACCTATGTAAATAAGAAGCATCAAGAAAAAAATTGGAAGCACATAAGCTTTGAGACAAATGAAAAGCTCATAAGCTATTTAAGAAAAGAAAACAAGAAAAATTTGAAAGCACATAAGCTTTGAAGGAAAGAAAAAGTTCATAAAATATGTAAAAAAAGAAAAGATTTGATAGCCCTTTCATTGAAGATATAATTCAATGGTAATGTGTATAGGTCCTACAGTTGGGGATATAATATAATGGTATAATTGATAGAAAGTGATAAGTGAACATTGAAAAATGAAATGTTGACCTTTGAAAGTGATAGAACATTGAAAGCATAAACATATCAACTGACACTTGATTGACAAGCAAACCATAATAAGAGATAAGTAAAGAAGGAAGATTGCCATGAAAGTATTAATAAGTGAAAAGAAATGATATATGAAAGCTAAGTGATTTAAGATGTGTGATTAGTGAACCAAAACAAAGAACAACTAATGAATGACAATTAATAAGTGGATAAGACAAATTGAAAATTCAAATGACAATGAAAAAGTAAGAGAATACAAATAATGAAAGACAAGTGATAATGTGCGAGTTTAGATCTGAAAGAATCAATGCATGTAGTGAACATAAAAAAGATACTATACTTACTTGACATGAAAGTTGAATATTATATACTCTATCATGAGACTAAATTGATACATTGTTAGTCATATAATAATTTTATATGTTTACCATGAAATGAATCTTGTATATAGAGTCATGATAAGAACTGCATAAGTAATTTATGAAAAAAGTATAGTAAATTGCTCATGTTGAAATGAACTGAACATCTTTGCCATAAATTGGATTAGTAGATGCATACCATGAAATGACTCATACATATATATACAACATGTCATGCAAAGAATAGTAAATGTTTGATAGGAAACTGGTAGTGTATAAATTGTCATGAGATGATTAATTAATGCTAGTCATGAATAGAATAATTCATATTGCCATATAGTATATCTCACATGATGAACCATGAGAATGAAACATATAGACTGTAATGCAGAGTACATGATGAATGCAAATGTACATGTTTAGATATTGAAATATGTTTTGAAATATATATATATATATATATATATGAAAGCTTATTAGTTAGTTTGTATTGTAAAAGCTCGTGCTTAACCATCCATTTTAGCTGTAGGTTTTGTATATCTACTTACAATCCATAGACTTATCCTTTCATAACATTTTTCAGATTAATGAATCACGAACAGGTGCAATCCATAGAATGCACCGAAGATGGAGGATGAAGAGCTTTGGAAAGATCATGTGCAGATTGGCTTTACTTTAAAAGTATATAAAATTGTTTATTCATGGTACTAATTTGATATAGATGTTTAATGGTTGGATTTTTTATACTATGGGAATGTAAAGACTTGTAGTTTGACGATGGTTTTATTTTGAGACCTAATTTTATATTAGTTCGTGATGGTTTAGTTAGTATCTTCCGCTACACATCTAAACTAATGATAACACTTCATTTTCCGCTGCACTTTGTGAATGTAAGGTTGACATTTAACATTTTTTTCGCTGCGTTGATGCTATTATCATGGAAATATGGATTTGTGATATGTTTAGGTTATGGTTTAAGTGACCTTAAGGATAAAAATGTCAAAATTTATAGTGCTGAAACAAGGAATCAAATGTCATGGTCCAAGTTCGTGCTCCCTATGTAACCAATAATTTGGGTTGTGACACATAATTCCCTGGGACAAGGATTTATCTAGTTCAGACATTATTTCCCAAGGACAAGGGTAGTCCCCACATAATTCCCTAGGACAAGGGCTTTACCATTGATTAACCCTAAGGGAAGGGCATTACAAAATGAACATATACTTCTTAGATGGAAACCTTTAAACAAACATTGATACAAAATTCCTTAAACCTTGACAACAATTGCCAATGGATATAAAGCATATGGCATGTCAAAATGCATGGAAAGATAAGATGCTCAACCCAACTATAGGACATATAAAGGAGCTATGGAATCCGGCAACAATTCAATTCAAATGAAAATAAATGGAATGAAGCATAGTGATGTAAATACTTCCAATCTTCATGTAGAAACCCATAGAAATCATTGCTCAAATCTTCTTTTAGAAACTTGGATGAAATTTACTTGTTTTGGCTACCGAGGCTTGTAAATAGACATAAGTCACAACATAGAAATTAGGGATTCTAAGATCCTAACATGGAAAACATAGAATCATATGCAATTAACATGGATACACAAGAAATTATGATTCTAGCAAGATCGATCATAAACATGAAATGTAAGACCATCTACATGCGTTTAATCTTGAAATCTATAAAGTTTTTACATCAAAACCTTAGAATAAAGTTTAGGAAGCAAAATACCGAGATCCTAAGAGTAAACACAGGGTATATCCTGTATAATCACTTACTAAAACCTTGTCCTCCTTTAAATCTATGGGTTCTCCTTCCAAATTTGTTGTCCTATTTGTTTCCTCTTCTCCAAGTCCTTCAAACTCTCTTTTACAGAAAACACAAGGTGTAGAGCACTGAAATTAGAGAATTCTAGTGAAAGACTAAGAGAAAATACCAAAAATAGGGAGGTTCTCTTATGGTGAGAGCCTCCTTGGCTTACCTTAGCCAAATTTGGTGTTTTCTTTCCCTATCTCCTAAAACGTTATCTTTTTCTATTTTTCCTTTTTCTAATGTATTTAAGCCTAAATAGGGGGACAAAATAAGGTTTTAAGTCATCACATATGGATTTCTAGATCGATCTTTCATTTCAAGATCGATCTTGGTGGTGACCGAATTTCCTTCGTTCATGACTTTGATCTTGGTATTCTAGATTTCCAATATCGAAGTGGCGATTGATCAGGCATAAGAACCACTCTTTTGGGAAAAAGCCCATAGAACATGATCGAATTGGTGATCAATCATGGCTCCAATCTTAGTCAGGACCGATCTTCAATTTGGAGATCGATCTTGGTCAAGATCGATCTTCTATTCGGAGATGGATATTGACAGTTTAGTTTTTGGATTTTATTTTTTTGGATTTCCAATCCAAATGGGGGTTTAGTCTTTCCTAACCATTTCTATGATATATTTAGTTTCAAGAGCACTAAGGTTAGCCCTCTTGATCGCATACACAAAGTGTACCACTAATAGACATATAGTGTTGGATTCAAGTCTAAGAATTACCAAAAATGGATGTGGAGTATTACACCCCCCCTAAAATAAATTTAGTCCTTTGAATTGCTACGTACCTTAACCTTGGAAAAAGTGTTGATATCTCTCTTTCATTTTATCTTCCCCTTCCCAAGTTGCTTCTTTGTCGATGTGATTGTGCAACAAAATCTTCACATTAGGTGTGTCATTGATGTGAAATACTTGTTCCTTCGTATTGAGGATCTTCATGGATTGCTCCTCATAGGATAGATCATCTCGAACTTGTTAGGGTTGATATTCTAATACATTCTCAAGGTCTCGCATGTGTTTTCGCAACATGGAATACATTGTGGACATGTGCTAGCTTTGGAGGTAAGGCTAATCTATAAGCAACGTCTCTAACCCTATTCAGAATTTAGAAGGGTCCAATGAACGTCGGTTCCAATTTTCCCTTCTTTTCAGATCTCATAACACCTTTAGTTGGAGACACTTTCAAGAACACATGGCCCACAAACTCAAATTCTAATTTTCTTCTTCTCTTGTTTGTATAGCTTCCCTATCAACTTTGGGCCATCAAAATTCAATTGCGGATAAGGTGAATTTTCTCTGTGGTCACTTAGACAAGTTCCAGTCCAAGCATCTTCCTTTCACATACCTCTTCCTGGCAGATAGGAGATCAGCAACTCCTTCCATATAAAGATTTATAAGGAGACATTTGGATGATGGCTTGGTAGCTATTGTTGTAGGTGAACTCATGAAAGGAAAATGGGCATCCTAATTTCCCTTCAAGTCAACGACATGAGCTCGTAGCATATCTTCTACAGTCTGGATAGTTCTTTCAAATTGTTTGTCTATTTTAGGATGGAAAACCGTGCTAAAGCATAATTTGGTTTCCACAGTTTATTGCAAACTCTTCCAAAACCTAGAGGTGAATCACAGATCATGACCCGACATAATCCCAACTAGCATGCAGTCTCATAATTTCATTCACATATAGTTGTGCTAGCTTATCCAATGAATAAGTAATCCGAATTGGCAAGAAATGGAAAGATTTGGTCAATATATCCACAATCACCCAAATATAATTAAATCCCTTACTAGTCTTCAACAATCCCACTACTAAATCTGTGGAGATGCATTCACATATCCATTCCGGAATATCTAAACATTATAGCTATCTAGTTGGATTCTGGTGTTTAGCCTTTACAACCTAACAAGTCAAACACTTAGCTACAAAATCGGTGATCTCTTTCTTTATGTTATTCCACCAATAAACTCTTCAGGCCTTGATACATTTTAGTGTCACCTGACCTGGATGAACAATTTAGACATCTCCATAAGCTTCCACCAAAATTTCCCTCTTCAAATTGGGATCATTCGAAACACATAAATGATTACCAAATCATAGGGTACCATCTTCATGAAGCAAAAATTCAGGCATATCACCATTTCTCACCTCATCCATGATATTCACAAGTTGAGGATCAACTCCTTGAGTATTCTTCACCTTGTCGATGATAGTGGGTTGCACCCTAAGGTGTGTGAAAAGTTCTCCCAAATCTCCCATGTGAAGGGCACATTCAATTCCTTCATCTTCCTCAGCAAAGAAGCTCTTTCAACAATCAAGCACGCTAAAGTACTTAGTGACTTTCTACTCAAAGCATTAGCAATGACATTCTCTTTATTGGGGTGATAATGAATGGTACATTCATAATCCTTAATCAACTCCATCGACCTTCTTTGTCTTAAATTCAACTCTTTCTATGAGAAAGTGTACTTAAGACTCATGTGATTGATGTAGATTTTGCATGTCTCGCCATACTAATGCTTCAAAATCTTCAAGACAAACACAACAGCAGCCAACTCTAGATCATGCGTGGGGTAGTTTTGTTCATAGCTTAAGCTATCTTAAAGCATACGCTATCACCCTACCTTGTTTCATGAGCACACAACCTAAGCCTTTTCTCAAGGCATCATAATACACCATGAACCTGAAGGTAAAGTAAGAACCAGGGCAAAAACAATTAGTCCTTCAACTCCTAGAAGTTCTTCTCGTAGTCGTTGCTCCATTAGTATTTTATATTCTTATGAGTTAACTTTGTCAAAGGTTCCACAATGCATGAAAGCCTTAAACAAATATTCTATAATAATCACCTAGACCTAAAAACTACAAACCTTAGACACATTTGTAGTTCTTGGCCAATTAACCACAGCATCAATCTTCTTAGGATTCACGAATATCTCATCCTTGGATATCGCATGACCTAAGAACATGACTTAGTTTAACCAATACTCGCATGTATTTAACTTTGCATATAATTCCCTTTCTCTCAACATCTATAATGAAATTCTCAAATGTTGCTCGTGCTCTTCAGGATTCTTGGAATAAACAAGTATATTGTCGATGAACACAATCACAAAATTATCCAAATGAGGTTTCAAAACATGGTTCATCAAGTCCATGAATGCAGTAAGGGCATTAGTAAAGCTAAACAACATAACCAAGAACTCATAGTGCCCATATCTAGTGTGAAAGGCGGTCTTAGGTATGTCCTCCTTGTTGATTCTAAGTTAGTGATAACTAGATCTAAGGGAAATATTTGAGAAGACCTTACCACCTTAGAACTTGTACAATAGGTACTTATGTTTCACTGTCATCTTGTTCAAATGTTTGTAGTCAATTCATAACCTCATTAACCCATCTTTCCTTTTTACAAAAAGCACTGGTGCTCCCCAAGGTGACACACTCGAGTGAATAAAACCCTTGTCAAACAACTCCTATAGTTGCACCTTGAGTTCCTTCAATTCCGTAGGTGCCATTCTATATGAGGCCATAGAAATAGGTGTGGTCCCCAAGACTAAGTTGATGGCAAACCAAGAAGGTCTTTTGGGAGCACATCTACAAAGTCTTTAACGATTGGGATATCATAAATCTTTATCCCTTTATTTCAATTGTCTACTACATAGGCCAAATAGCATTGCCAACCCTTCTGAAGTAACCTACACGCCTTAATGGTAAAGATCACATTTGAGAAGTATTCCTTCTTCACTCCTTGGAATAAAAATTTCAATTGGTCTGATAGGATAAACACTACCTCCTTGGTGTAACAATGAATGGTGGCATGGTAAGCCACCAACCAATCCATCCCTAGTATGACATCAAATCCCTTCATATCTAGCAGAATCAAATTAGCAAATAACTCTCAGTCCCCAATCCTAAGCATACAAGACTTACATACAAACTATGCTAACTTGGTCTTCCCAAGAGGTGTAGAAACAAACAAAATATAGTCTAATGGCTCAAACAAGGAATCAACATGTCTCACAAAGTTGTAAGAAGTGAATGAATGAGTAGATTTGAGATCTATTAAAACTTGTGCTAAATGGAAAAATAATGGGAGAGTACCTATCATAACTGATTTGGATGCCTCAGCATCCTGCTCAGTAAAGGCCTACACATGCCCTTGCACTTTGGGCTTTAGCTTCGGTTCAGTTGGCTTAGAAACTTGCTCACTGCGTAGGGTGGCGTAGTCCTTAGTCATGTGGCCCACCAAACCACACTTGAAGCATGCTCTTGTATCACAACACCAAGGACCCGTGTGCATCCACCCACACTTTCCATACACCTCAATCACCTTCTGTTATGGTGTCGTTCTCTTTATGGAGACAGTAGCGGCATACTCCTTGCGGCTCATAGGAGTGGAGCACATCATGCAATTATCAAGGATCTTCTCCTCACATTCTTGCTCTATAACTCAAGTGGTCTCAATGACTTTCAAGAATTACCTCAACCTCATGGATATCATACATGTCTAAATGCTTGGTCGAAGTCCCCTCTAGAACTTCTTGGATCTCTTCGCATCATCAAGCACAATATGGGGTGCATATCGGGCTGGTTCGGTGAATTTTCCTTGTACTAAATCACTATCATGCTTCCTTAGGTGAGCTCTAGGAACTCCACTTCCTTTGCATTTCTCACACTTTCAAGGAAATAGTTGTCATGGAAAGCCTCCAAGAAAGTTTCCCACATAAAAGGCTCCTCATCCTCGAGAAGCAAGGTGTCCCTAATAGCCCTCCACAAGTATTCGGCTTACCTTTCATCATAAAAGTGGAAAACATGAACTTATGCACATTTGTGCAGCCAATGACTTCAAAAATCTTCTCAGTTTGCATCACTCATGATTCAGCCTCCATGGGGGTCCGAAGAATCTAAAAGTTCAAGTGGTCCCATCCTCTTAAACTGCTCAATTGTGCAACCCTCCACCTCATTGTTCCTTTATCTAGGATCCCCTCCTTGAGTAACATGCATCTCCACTACCTCAGCCAAGCTCTTTATGGCTTGGAAGGCTTCAACGAGTTCATCCTGTTCCGCTTAGGAGGTAGAAGAACTTGCTCTTTGTGGTGGCATGTTTCCTAAAATCAAACACTAAGTGGTTTAGAATCGGGTTTACATAATAAATATGTCACTCTAAAATGTAAACTATCTCAAGCACAGAAACACTAAGCATAGATCCTTAGTCACAATCCTTTATTCAGCACCTGGTCAATCCATAAATCAACTCCCAACATTCCACATTCTACCTAGTTTACAACGAATATGATTATCTTCAGAATCCAAAAACCTATGGCTCTGATACCAACCCTATCATGACCAAAACCCAGACCCCGCTCTCGCCCATATTCAATTAGGATTCGAATCACAAAATTAACAAAACCTTTCATTCATTCTATCTATATCGTTCCTTTTTCGTTTTCTTAGTCCATTCACATAACATATGCAACATTCATCACCAAAATATAAAGTGTTGTGACATTCATCCCTTGAGTGATTAAAAGGAAATTAAACTAGCTATTACATAAATCCCTAAATATCTCAACTACAAATCTCAAGATCATAAATAAAAGGGCACTAGCCCAAATGTCTTGTCTCCACAAACTAAGGCCTGATCAATCCTTATGTCAAGCCTTCTACCTTTATGGTCTGTCTTCTTACCCATAATCTGAAAAATGTTATGGATAGGTAAGTTCATGACTTGTAAGAGACTACACAAAATATACACAAAATAGGGTTCAAGTGGAGTACAACAATAAGAGATGTCAAAACATATGTAAAAACGCATGTATCTATCTTTTCATATGTAAAATAGATTACAAGATGGGAACCACACATGAATGAAAGTACGATTAACTAACATGATACAAAACATATGAAATAGGCAAATTACTGTTCTTTAAAACATATGCCTTTTCACTCTTTCGAAAAAGAACATGTGTTGATTTTCTTCCAAATGATAAACAGTTCACTAATTGATACAAAACTGATTTCACACATTAACCCACAAGAGGGTTTAGTTCTTAACTATTACCCTAAAACAAAAGAGTCTAGTCCTCACATAATTCCCCAGGACAAGGGTAGTTCTCACATCATTCCTCCAGGACAAGGGTAGTCCCCACATAATTCCTCGGGGCAAGGGATTGGGCTTATCTAGTCCTCACATTATTCTTCCAGGACAAGGGTAGTCCTCACATTATTTCCCCAGGACAAGGGTAGTCCCCACATAATTCCCCTAGACAAGGGCTTGACCATTTATTAACCCTAAGGGAAGGGTATTACAAAATGAACAAATGCATCTCTGACCGAAACCTTTAAACAAACAGTCAATATACAATTCATTAAACCTTCAAAAAACAAGAATATACGCCTTCACAATTGTAATTCAAACCTTAAAAATAATTTCCAACGGATATAAAGCATATGGCATATCAAAATGCATTGAAACATAAGATGCTCAACGTAACTTTAGGACATATAGAGGAGCTATGGAATCTGACGACATTTCAATTCAAATACAAATATGGAATGAAGCATAGTGATGTAAATACTTCAAATCATCATGTAGGAATCCATAGAAATTATTGTTCAAATCTTCTTTAAGAAACATGGATGAAATCTACATATTTTGGCTATTGAAGCTTGCAAATAGACATATGTCACACCATAGAAATTCAAGATTCTAAGATCCTAACATGGAAAACATAGAATCATGTGCAATTAACATGGATATGTAATTCCAGTCCCAACTATCCTAGAGGGGGGTGAAAAGGACGTTTCAATTTTGACTAACCTTTCTAAATTTTTCTACCGACTAAAGTTAATTCAATTTTAATTCTATTCAAATATCAAGAATAATTTTTATTTTATTTTTATCTTGTTTTAAATAATTGTCGAAACACATAATCATGACTCAAATAACTAACATTCAATGCAAGAATTGAAAGTGCTGTAAAAATAAAAGTGCACAGGAAAATCAATCATAAACAAATACAACAAACTTTCTAAAGTGGTTCGGCAAGATTGCCTATGTCCACTGCAGAAAGCTCCTCACTGAGTAGATTAATTTTATTAATAAAATCAGCAGACTACAAGGAAAATAAATCATAAAAACCTTCCACTTCAACCAATTTGGTGACCCCGGCAAACTGAGTGTCAACCCCTGATGTCTCTAGCAAGGGTTAAAGAATGCTTTCAGTGACTATGGCGAAGGCACAAAATTTGCTAAATGATTAGAAAGTCAAGTAATTAACTTTATTACATATAATTTCCTCTTGAAAGGCGTATGTTCCAGTTCAGATCAATTCAGACGAAGAATCAGATCTCTTCCCTTAATAATGTTTCTCAATAAGAAAATTTAGTTAAAGAACAACAGTTTGCTTAAGTAATTAATCCATTTAATTTAAATATATGTGCAACAATAATATTATGTAACGGATAAAATAAATTCAGACACCACAGTATTAAAATACCTAGGAGATTGATCACTCTTAGAGCTTTCTCTTTGGATTTTCAGGTCTAAACCTAAGCCTCATTCTCCCACTTCAAACAACCAATGTGGAACAATTCTAACAGCCCCTTTGTATGCAGCACAATGATGTTTCAAGGATCACATGCAATAATGGTTTTCAAACAACCATTTTCTCTTCACTTTCAATGAGGTTTTTATCATTTCATATGATACTTCTTTCAACTCTTTTAGGGTCCTTAAATAACCCTTGAACCATTAAGGCTTTGACCCTCAAACAGTCATAAGATCCCTAATCAATTCCAATATTTGCGAGTTCAAATTTTGAAAGTTTTCTGCTTCTTCTATTGGGGACCAATCCCAAAATATTTAGGACCGGTCCTACGTGATCGGTCATGGTTAAATCATGACCAGTCCTAATTAATTTGGGACTGGTCCCAAATTTAGCTTTTCCAATTTTGCCTCTTTTGATCCTTATTTTCACTTGGGGCTTTTGGATTGGCTGTGGGGTCACTTCTATGGTCGTGTCGGTGAGCTCTAAGTCCACAAACCTAGGCTTGGTTGGTCACATTCATGTTTAACCTGTTTCAATCATTTGTTTGTTTTAGCTTCCCTTAGCCTGTGATGTAGGTCCTTAAGACTCACTCTTGACCACTTGAAAGTTCTTTCTCATCCATCAGCTGGTCACACACAATTACAACCCCACATTCTCTAACATGGAATTGACAATACTCAATAGGATAGACAAGGAACTACAGGATTATAGCAAGATAGTTCATAAACATGAAAGGTAAGACTATCTACATGCCTTAAACCTTAAAATCCATGGATCTTTTACATCAAAACCTTAAAACAAAGTTTAGGAAGCAAAGGACTAAGATCCTAGGAGTAAAAATAGGGTATATCCTTTATAATCACTTACTTAAAGCTTATCCTCCTTTGAATCTAGAGGTTTTCCTTCCAAACTTGTTTTCCTCTTTGCTTCCTCTCCTCTAAATCCTTCAAACTCTCTTCTACAGCAAACACAAGGTGTAAAACATCAAATTAGGGAAATCTAGTGAAAGACTAAGACAAAATACCAAAAATAGGGAGGCTTGAGGAAATGGTGGGGTGCACTTTAGAAAAGCCCAGTAACTAAATCCAATATTTTACAAATTTATAGTAAAAACAAAATAAAGAAATAATATTCAAATAATCCTATTAAAATACATTTGGTAAAGGTTAGTAATGTTGATGCTCACAAATGATATGCAATGGATACAATTTACAAAGTAATTGGTCATTATTTGTGTTGGTCTCACAACTACAAGTGTTGATATGAGGTAGACATGAGACAATCCTAATCCTTGGCCACTTGCACTAAGTGGTTGAATCACCAAACCTAACATTGGACATTAAGCACAAGTGGCTTCTCACCAAACTCTACCCATGACTCCTATTTGGCAGCTCGAACCAATGCCACAACAACAAGTGTCAACACCCAAATTTTGACTTGGGTTAATGGGATCAGATGAGTTCATCATAGAAAATGATAGAATCAGACTCTACACTACCCTGGTTTAGGAAAAATAGGCCAATACCCCGACATTCCCTGAGCTCTAAAACCAAAGACCAAACCTAGAATCTAGGTGGTTAGACATCCCTGATGGACACTCCGATTACAAAAGTTAATGTCAAAGTATATGTAGAACCCTACACAAGGATCAGTCAAGCCAAACCCTAATTTCTCCAGAAGGCACCACCAAAACTATGAAGGTCCAAATTTCAGTCTATCAATCTCATTTTCTTCAAAATTCTTCAACCTTCATAAGCCTTCTCACATTGAAGCATCAAAGGTCAAGAAATTACTATTTTAACCTCATACCCTCAAAATATCCCAAATTCCAATCTACCAAACTCATTTTCTTCATAATTCTCCAGCATTCTCACATTGAAGCATCATAGGCCCAAAAATTACCATTTTACCCTCATGTTCTCAAAATGACTCATTTTTTCTAAAATTTGGACCCTCAATAAATCCTTAAAGCCATTCCCATCAACTGAATAACACCAAATCAGATCCTACACCCTCCAAAGATAACCATCTTCAAAAAGTTGTCTAATAAGACAAGGCTTCAATAAATCCAGGAAACCATCAATATCTCAATTACCTTTAAACACCAAGATATTATGGTATGTATTAGACACTTGGTAAGCCATCAAAAGTTTTCCCAATGTCCGAATTCAAAATATTCAGTGACCATTGTTTAATTCCTGTCATATCTTTAAAAGACTATCTCTCGGTCCAAACCATCTAAGGTCTCAATCTATCTCAAAATTTTAAAGCTTTCATGAATCATACAAAGATAGTTTTTGGCTATATTTGACCTACGGTAAGCTCCCATAAATTCTCCAAGCATCCAAATTCAAAGTAGTTGGTGGTAACCTGTAAGTTTTCGTCAAGGTTTCAAAACTAGATTTCAACCAAAGATATTATCAAACCCATTCTACTCAAACTACCTCAATTTCTCTAAATCAAACCCCAAGCATTTGCAACAAGCATTAAACCATCAATAGACCCTTGAAAATTCATCGAGAATTAGAAATTCTACTAGTTAGTGGCCATATTTTGATATCTCCAAGACCGTCAAAAAACTCTCACCCTCGACATGGTCATCAGGAGACTCAGTATGCCCTAATCACCCCATTCTCTCTCAATCAAGTTTAAATCACTCTTGTATGTATTAACACTCGGTGAATCCCCAAAAGTTTCCCTAGAACTTGAATCCTTCAAAGTTAAACCCATTTTCTTAGGTTTCTCTATGCCTTCAAAAGACCTTCTAATAGACCAGATCAATTACAGACTTGGTATAACCCAATTACTCATGCTTTCATAAATCAGGGCTGTGTTTTTCCACCTGGTGACCATCCTTCGGAAACCTCCCAGAGATTCCCCAGGAATCTAATTGTCAGTCTATCAAATCCTATGTTCTTAAGACTCCAGGACCTACAATAGCATGTGACACATGAATTTTCCACCAAGGACTCTATAAAAACCAGTTTCAATTCCACTACGGTTTTGGCTCTGGACAAATCAAGGTTTCAAATGCAAATTTTGACTTGGTATCGGTTTCATGAATAGTTTGAACCTGTCTCACAAAACTTAAAGGTTAACTTTTATATCAAGACCCTAGGACTCAATTTTACCATTTTACCCCTGCTAATCGGTTTAAGACATTTTGGATTCATTCAAACTTAGTTTTGACCAACCTACTCTTACTTGAATTCAATTCCGGCATTTGCATTGCAACCAGAGTATTTGAGAGATATAAAAAGCATAGAGAATTCAAGACTTTTCAAGCCATAGATCCCAAAAAGTAGACCCATACAGTAAGAGGGTTTTAAATCCAGAAAATCATCATTGCTTTTCGATATTTTTGAAAAGCAATCATTGCATATCCAAAAGTATCTTAAAAAGTAGCTTTAAGTTAAGGCCCTTGATTTGGCATTAACTCAAAGCTACTTATTGATAAGTGGTCATGATTTCTTTCCCTAAACCCTAACCCATCATCCACCATTAATCCCCTAAACCCCATCTAAGCCATTAAAAAACCCACTTCCTTGCCTCCAACCTTCATCTCTCCCCCTTACCACATGGCACACATCCAAACCTCCACCCACTTTGGCTAATGAGAGGAGGTTACCTCAGCTCACATGTGTATGGCTAAGGTGTCTTCACACTCCCACATTCGAACCTCTTCCA